>JAUTBT010003130.1:0-27885 GCA_032361225.1 Lepetodrilus schrolli | reverse complement strand
ACACACACACACACACACACACACACACACACAAAGATGGGAAATGGTTAAAAATCAACTTGAAATTGAAATAGAAACAGGTACAGTTCATATTTGACAATAAATATATTAATAGAAATATTTTATAGATGTATGATCTGGTGCCAGATGATGGATGACCACTTACTGTTTATGGGTTCGTTTGGTGTGTAAATAGTGGAGTTGAGGGCAACGACAAATGGACTGCACGAGCTCTGTGGCAGGGTCTGATTGTGGACAGGACGACTCAAGGGGCTCCCACACAGTTCTGAAGGAGCTCCATGTGGAAAAGCCAGAGCAGTCGTCAAGAAGGAGAGACAGAGGATGAAAAGGGCCGTCATTGCTCACTTGCAGCTAGATGTCGTCTGCTGGACTCGTCCCAGGAGCCTTCTTACAGGTACGGGCAATCGACGATCCCATTCTGGCATGACAGGGGCCATGGGTCATGGGTCATGAAATGTAGGATAATTCTGTGTCGTCGATGAACCTTCTGAATTTGAAAAAAACAGATTCCCAAGGATGTTACGCCACTTACAATAATGTAAGTAAAATATTGAACGTGCAATTCAACATCAATTGGCGTTCTGGTGTCATATGCATTCGGCCTTGGTCGCTTTTCTGGATTGTTCCAAATGATGAGCATGACGAATGAGCATTATTGACATGGTCACTTAGTAGGCGTGATAAATAGCATGTGCTTGACATTATGACCAGTGCACTTTGACGTCATGGGGGAAACCACAAATCGCCGCTTCTCAATGCGTGACTAAATCCCACGTGCCCCAGGCTGTGATATCTTGTCTCCGTCAATTGAGCTGACTAGTGCCATGTTTGAAGTGAATAATAGTTTGAGAAATGTATTGCGGTTTGATGTGCGTAATTGTGTGTGGTTTTAGGACACGTTTAAGACGTAGATCTACTGTATAAGCTCGAAATGTTCGGTGTATTTATCTAACAGTACTTATGTATCTTAACATGAATTGTTGACTTATTGTTTGGCAACACCACGAGATCAATGCAGTTACTATTAGTCTGTTTGACGTTTAAAGCAATATAGGTAACAGCAGTAGTGGCAGATTAGTCTTCGTTAGCTACTATCACTAATATCAACACAAGAGATACGGCGTGTCTGTCTGTAATTCAAAGACAAATATACATTCCAAGCACATTAATAATCATCGCTCATCAACGATGTTCAAAGAATAAAAAAGAATAGAAAAGCCAACGCAATCCACATAATTCCTGCCTGTTGTCTACTGAGGTCATCTACAGAGCAGGTGTCAATCACGGAGGTACGCATGACAGAGTAGTGGTCATTATTCAAGGAAGTAGAACAGAGACAATGGATTGTGGGAGGATGTACATCTCCTTCTTGTACCTACCCACTATGATCCCAAACCCTAGTTGAATATGAACTGCTTAGCAGGTAATATTGTTAATATAATTATTATAACTTTTAGAATTACAAACTTAGTTAAAAACTGACTTTTGCAAAGCAAGATATTTTTAAAATAAATATCGTTATCTGGCGAATATTGTGGCAATAGTCAATACAAGACTTATTAATAACAATGAATACATTTTCGTCAAACAGAAAAAGACAATACTTTACTATTCGTAAAAAGATCGATTCACAGGTATTCAAGCCAAATTAAGAATATATTCCTTGATTAATCCGCACATCGAACCTATATTGGTGACCAGACAGATGCCGACTGCACACACTTGGTTTTTGGTGTTGCTGTTGGTGGTACACACGTACAATATTACCTGTATAATACGTCAACTAGCTGTCAGTGAGTGCTGTACACAAATATACACCTACAGGTAATTGCCAGAGGGGGTTGTTATGTCAACTCAAGAAATGTAGTTCCTCCACTGTTACGTTACATGTTGTAAGCCGACTTGCCAGCAAGTATTCACAATGATATCTAACTTCCAACGCGAGCTATTTCTGTAGTAGTAATTTTACATATTCCTTATTCTGTCTAAATCTCGTATAGACTGTATACATTGTTCAATGAGAACCTAATTGTGCTATGTGCCGCAGTAGAAATTAAAATGTAATTAATAGTTTTACAATACATTAAATAAAATAAAAATACAAGTGATAGTCATTGTAGTATTGCGCTAGGTGATAGTTTATCATATAAAAATAGGATTCAAGTCCTACACTTTATCCAACAACAGACTTGTGGTCACAATAACTCTAACTATTACTGCTTGACGACGTACACTATATAGATATAAGATAACATACATTTTAGCCATTGTTGTTCATAAATCCTATAGAAATTTAACAATTAAAAACTCGATTTTCTCGGACAGATACAAATAAACTGACTAATTCGGTTAAACACCGTGGCTAAATTCCGTCAAATTCCCACGGGAAAATACCGTATCCATTTTGTTTAACAACAGGTATATATATATAACACTAAACCTAGAAATTATGACTTTTATATAACCATTTCGTTAATATGTTCCTTTGCACATACATGTACATAGACGTATACAATATATACACGAGTGTATATTTATATGTATATTTCATTATATTATATTTACGTCAACTCATGCGCATATAAAACATAGTACAGCTAGAAAGAATTGTATTTAAAAGTAAGCCATCCAATAAGAATTATGAGAGACGATATATACACATAAATGTACTGTACATATACACATGTACAGCTGTATGGTATTCAGTACTCCGTTTGTAGTGTAAGTCAGGTTGTAAGCCAGTATATATGAAACGCAGAATTTAAGACAGCTAGCACAGCATGATTGATAGCCCCAATGTCCGTAAACGTACACTGTAAGATAATTACGTTTAGCCAAAACGCGTTTATTTTTCTCTCTCAAGATTTGCAATAAGTTCTTAGAAGGACGAATAATAAATACTACGGTCGTTTTGGTTCGTAATACCTGTTTATAAATAATTAAGATTAAAGTAAACTAAAGATGAAGGAATTTGGTAAGCTGAAAGCTTCCACTCGTCCACCTAATAGTGTATTTGTTATTACCGTAATTCCTGGCTTACCATTGTTTTGAACTGGCACTGATTTGTTAGAGTGGATTGTATGAGCACGCAGTGTTCTTTCAAATTAATGTCACAATGTCTGTATTTTTTTATATTTCATAACAATATCACTAGATAGGACTATAGTCGTGTTCATTTGTCATGGGACAGGCATATCCGTGATTTTCTTTCGAAACAGGAAGTAGCCACATGCTAAAAAAAGAAATTAGACATTGAATGAAAACAACAGAGAGAATTATTAAATTTGCGTAATCAATGGGAGGATTTGTGTTCATTTTACAATTTGAAAGGAAATATTTGCCTAATGAAATGTACAAATATAGCCGCCACCGTCCACCATCTGTAGAATCAATTAGTTGAGTAGGTAAAACATTGGACACCGGTTATGGCCCGTAAGGTTTAAAAGGACTCACACACTATGTGGTGGGTCTGGCAAATATAGTGTGATTTTACACGTTTTATGCACATTTTTATTATTGATAATATGTAATATAAATAGCTATATTTGTAAAATTCCGAGCTTTCAGGCATGAAAAGCCACGCAAACACATCGAAATAACCCACTGCGTCATACATCAAACCGAGATGGGTTGTCGGCTTCATGGTATTCCATTTTGTATATTTCACACCTAGTGTCGGCTGGCGGGCCTACACCGGGACACCACATGATGAAGTCTTCTGAGTCAATAATGTCGACGCATACAAACACATACACTCATGCCAGTGCCACAATTTATATATATATTTTTTTTAAATCGCATTTCGTATTAGAATTCAAACTATATTCAATTTGAAAGTGCAATCTTGGCTAATCAATGATACCTATTTTGTGTGATGGTAACACTCATAAAAAGTTACATATTTAATGGATTATAGCTATGCAATACTATCTCCCAAAGTGTAATCCAGTGGTCTAAACATATTACTTCACATACATCTGTACTTTAAAAGTAAAATCTCTAATCTATTCAAAGAAGCAATTGTCTTTGATGTTGATTATGAGGAGTTGTGTGTTGACATAGACTTTACCGAGGTATACGATCTTATCACAACACACATTATATTTATGTTAATACAATATGATCAGACACTGATAAGCATGCATATGCCAACGGTCACAGTTTTTTAGGACAACATTAGAGTGTTGTGACTAACAATATATAATTAGGTAGATCTATATATGTGTCAGAAATTAGTTATTTATGTTACTTCATAGCACTTTCATAGTCCATCGATGTTATATTTGGAATTTTCTCAAGTGTGTACTGGCATGAAACAACGTGTATGTTTGTGTATTCTATCATTTAAACCTTGAATCTAATTTGTAACTTACCATTATAAACAAATGATGTTAATGCTAACTTACAGATGAGAAGACTCACGTTGCATCCTGGGTTGAGAATATAGTTCCTTCTTCCAGATTATCTCATTTTAATGTTAATTTGGTACTATTCCTGTTTCACCAGAGCGTTCCGCTTTACTACGGCCGTCACTGCTATGATTAGTATCGGAAGTTACAGTATTCCACTCTAATGTCTCACGTTCCAGCATGACTGTTTGAGAAGGTATCATGTAACATAATACATATGGTTCTAATGGGCACAGTATGCGCTTCAAATGCTCATGAAGGAATGGTGTACTGTCGTAGTAATCACAATTAATTGCTAATTAAAAGGTTGAAACAAATATTGTTTTAATATCAATTTGGTCCTATTCCTGTTTCAGCAGGGGGTTTCGCTTTACCATGGCCGTTATTGCAATGGTTAGTATCGGAAGTATGCCACTATAATGTCAATTACACACACACACACACACACACACACACACACACACACACACACACCACTTGTTTTTTCACGTGATATTGTATACTACGCGGTCGGTATCGCGATGAAATAATGTACTATATAGAATCGCCTCAAAACATGAGGAATTAGAATCATACTTGTAGCCAAGCCAATCAGCATTAATGCACCAATATATTGATAGGCTTTGATATTCTTTTCAAAATCTATACTAAAAATCTATTATATGATTCATAGCATAAAACGCCAATCGATGCAATCCATACTAAGGCCTATAGATATGTACACATCTACAAAAGTACAGTTTATAAGCACATCACTACAGGATGTATGTTTAAAACTAGAAATACATTCACGATCAAGCGTGTTGCTATAGATTTCTCCAGGACAAAGGATATTACGCTGGTTATGCTGGTTTGCACATTTGTCAAACGAGAAAATAACATCACAGGAGATAGGTGTTCCCAGGAGAACTAGAGTTGTCAACGCACTTACATAGGTGAGTAACTATTAGCCCATGTGTAATGTCAATTAATTTTCTACGTCAAAACGTTTGCTTATTTCCCGAGTATTTCGGTCTACCTCTTGTCATGTAAACGCACAGCAAAATTAAATGTTTCCAAATTTTGAATAATCGCTAGACCCCGTGGCGGGATCTTGATGTTTGGGATGTTTATACTTACTTTCATTCAAAACAAGCTTACTGCAATAGTCAGGGTGAACGAAACTGCAGCAATAATTATGAGAAAGAGAAAGGAAAAGAACCATGGTCATCACATCATGTCTGGATGAGATCCAGTTCATACTAATCAACAGACCGCCCTCTCTCTCTCTCTCTCTCTCTCTCTCTCTCTCTCTCTCTCTCTCTCTCTCTCTCTCTCTCTCTCTCTCTCTCTCTCCCATCTTTGATTTTCTTAACCAAATTCAACCAAATTCAACCAAGTAGTAAGGTAACCCGTCATCGGATTTAACAGCCTGTATATCAGATGCACATTCACGATCAAACGAGTTGCTATAGATATGGCCAATACAACGCGCCTTGTGTTTGCTTGTATAATTGAACTGTGCTGGTAATATTGGTTTAGAAATCTTTCAAACTAGAAGATATCGTCATAGGAGATACTTGCAGATGTTCCCAGGATAACTGTCGTGCTGTGGTAGAGAGACACCGTACCAGCAACTTCAAAGGCACAGGCAAATCAGGTACACTTCTACGCATTGGCGCAGATAATATATTGTTTTGAAATTTCAAAACACTATATATTTATATCCATTGTAACACATTCGACGCCAAAGATCATTTTACGGAGGAACTCTTTCTTGCTAGCGCGAATGGTGGTGGTGAACACTCCCCATTCATAAGATTGAAATGGGCGCCTCGAAACAGTCGACATTTTATTACCTCATCTATCGGCGCACAAATTAGCAGGGGAACCTTGAAACGGCAACTATGATAAGCTTGAATGAAGTCGTCTGTAGTGACGTCACGATTGACGTCACGAGTTTGACGTCACATCACATTGCTTGACGTCACTACTCCAGTCTGTGGATTTGTAGATCGTTAGCATTAGTCTAGGCAACACCATGGAAGAAAACTCGACAGCCACCTAAAACTATTTATTGAGTTTACGGGTTAGGCTTGTCATTAATAACTAATAGATACATCTATAGATGCATCTATTCTGCAAAAATGAGTGAGAAACAGCGCGGTGTTTGCCGTGGCGTCTACTGTAAATCAGGAAATTAATGCGAGCAGGATATTAATGCGAAAAATGCGATTGGCGTATGGCCGCATTTAATTCCTACGCATTATGTAAAATACTGAAAGGTAGGTCCGGGGAAAAACATGGTCGATCGCATTTAATTGTTGTCGCATTTATGTCTAAAAGCTTGAGGTCGCATTAAATTAGTGACGCATTAATTTCCTGATTTACAGTATGCGTTCCTGCGTATTACTAACTATTATAACACCTCATTACTTTCTCACTACACCCTGATGCGGTTCCGGGATCTAATGGTATTTCATCCCGGAAAATTTAATTTCTCCACCAGTCAAATTGCTATAAATATCATAAATGTGTTACAATGTTATTTTGATTGAATACCGTTTTTATTTAAGTCTTTGCAGAACAAATGATGTGGCGATAGCCCTTAATACATTGTAAATATAACTTGGCACTAAATTTGATTGCATGGATATGAACAATGATTTTTTCCTTGTGAAATTATGAATAATGAGAAACAGTATCGCTGGTAGCACCCGATAATGTAATATTTAACCTATAACGTAATACTCACCGATAAGGTAACTAAAAAAACAATCGATAAGTCTGTTAAAATGTATTAACAAGTGTTTCCAGCTTCTCTACAAGTGTATATAATCGGATAGCGGCTTATTGTTGTTTGTGGGAGGGTAACCTAAAGCATATTAGATATGCAACTAACAGCTGTCTTTAAAGAAACGGAGAAATTGTATATCATGGAGGTCAACCCAGGAAAACAGTTAGATATTACACATTTGTTGATAGTGTATTTTCATCACGCTTAAAGCAACTCTCTCACGGACGATATACATGCATCGTTACTCTAATATTATACATGCCGCGAGAGACACTAGGGAGAAGTCATTGCTTTCCATAAAATTATAGACAAAAATAATAAAACTCTAGGCCCCGATGATTAACTACAGATTTTAAAAATATCTTTTGGAAGGATATAAATAAATATTAAATAAACTCCTTAAATTACGCTTACATGCATGATAATCTATCCATTGCGCAAAAACAGGGACTAATTACATGTTTACCAAAATGTCGCAAACCAAAACAAGTTCTAAAAAATTGGCGGCAAATTTCATTACCAAATGTATCATACAAGCTAGCTTCTGCAACAATTTCAAACAAGATAAAGCAAGTTCTAGAATTAATAATTAACGAAGATCAAAAGGGCTTCATCCAGAATATACATAGTGAAGTTACAAGATTAGTATATGATACAATGAAATATACTGAAACAATGCAAATTCCTGGTCTATTATTAATAGATTTTGAAAAAGCCTTTGATTGATATGGCAGAAACTTCATCTTAACGTCATACAATCACGATCTTGATTACGTATTTTATTGTCAAACATATTTTTACCTGAAAGTATGTAATTTTGACTACACAAGTGTATTGGGCACACAGTTACATATTCCTCATTTCCCACTAGTTTTCAATATTTCTATTGTATTTTATTTATTGGATCGATCCAATGAATACAAATCATCTTCACGGCGTCGCTCAGAGCCATGGTGTGACGTATGACTTCTGTATGACCCTGACGTGCTCTTCCCGTTTGAAAACGAGGCATGTTGATTTCCTACCAAGATGACGGGTGAACGATCGCGGCCGCGGAAGCGTGGTGTACCAAAACTGTTGCTCAAACTTAGTAAATATAGGAAAAGCATACGAGAAATGGCATTGACGTGACCTCCGGAAGTGGCGACCTTGTGACCTTGACATGGTGTTTTAGCTCCGAACAGTGAAAATACTCGCAGAATAATCGAGACGGTGGTGAGGGATTGCCCTCTGCCATATTAATATTGAATGCATTTGAGCGATACAATGCGTCGATACGGATATTAATTAAATATACTTGCATTTATTACTCATATTTGGTCAATTGCTGCAATCAAAATCTGTGATTGTATGCGTTAAAACGTATTACAGTGTTTTGGCTTCGGTCCAAGTATCATTAAATGGGTCAAACTCTTCCTTAAAGGTATCGAATCCAGCATTTCAGTTAATGGTTTCGCAAGCCCACTATTCTCAATATTACGATGATGCCGAGACCCAATTTCACCATATTTGTTTATTCTATGTGTTGAAATCTTAGCAATTTTAATAAGACAAAATAATGACATAAAAGGAATAGAAATGGGCAATTTGGAATTTATATTAGCTCAATTCGCTGATGGCGCAACGCTAATCCTAGACTGTTCGGGAAAATACCTCTATGCAGTTTTAAATGTCGACCATTTTCGAAAGATTTTCCGGTTTTAAAGTAAACGCTGAAAAAACTAAGATGATAACTATTTCCTAAAAATCCAAAAGTATATTGGAAATTTGGACATGCTTCAAAGGTTTCCGATTCAACGCTCCGGGCACAAAAGACGGGAGCCGAGTCTGCAAATGTTTCCGGTAGCATGTTTTCAATATGCTCCGAACGTGTTTTTCTCTACAGGCTAATTAAGTGGTTAATTACTGATCAGAATATTGCACCATGACTATAAAGTCATTCTTCAAGTTCGTAGGTCTATAATATCTTCATACTAACATTATACTTACTGCTGAAAGCTGTTCAGAAGTTGTATGTAGAAGAACAATCAATTGTGGGAGTAATTAACTTGTATTCGTAGCTTTACTCTAAGTAGTAAACGGCTGGGCGACATTTCGATATATCAGTTTTAAAGTAATGTTTATTATTATGTATGGTATGTTATCATGTTATTATATCAAATAATATTATTACATCAATAATATCAAATAATATTTTTTATATTATTTTTAATAACAAAAATATTTTACTACGATACCATTCAGTGGCAAGTGCATATGAGTCATGTATATGACGTCACAACTCATTCTGTTCTGTAACTCGAATGCCTCATGAAATCGGACTACTGATTCCAATTTTTGTCCGAATATCCCTACTTAGTCGGAGTTGGATAAAGGAATTATACCACACTCGTTCATTCAAGTAGGTATTTTCAAAGCGAGAGAGATACAAATATTAACTGAAGTAACTTGTGTCGTAAGATCAATATGATACACTAGTTTTCTATTTCTTTAGGGTTGTGTAACATGAAGATTGTGTTTGAGTCGCTTAAAATTGAATTTCCACAAATACAACACATTTTCGGACCATTTAAAACATAAATTGCACTGATAATGGAAGATTTTGTTAAGAGTCCCTTAAACTAAAGAAAAAACATACTTATATAAAATAGCATAGATATATGGGTTTTAAACACAGCAAAATTCACAAGTAATTTGGTTATACCAGAGCCTCCGCCCAAGAGACAACTGTATCAAAGATAAAGTAACACTTGTTAGTCTCACTGTCCAAAGTGATAAAGGGCCTGCCACACTTGTACTTTCCGGCACCTGTAAGTCCATAGATATAATATTACTTTCAAGAATAATGTTACAACTTACAACAGTTAAGTTATTATTCACCTGATAACTAGGCTGCCAAGATATTCAAATGTTACCAAGCCAATTTGTGTACTGATGAAGATAATGATTTAAATGATTTAAATATATACTGAACAAAACTAATTAAGTGCCGGTAGATATCTTGTGGGGAAGCTTTCTACCGAATTTCGGAACTCGGCTTGATGAATCTGGCATCATTCTACTTCCCAATACGTCTGCATGTCCTTGAAGAACACCTGAAGCCTGTGCACCTTTGGAAATTCTTCGTTGTTAAAACAATATAAAGCTAAACGTATATGTCTTTTTAAAAAAAAGCTTACTGGCCCTTAATGAATTTTGTTGAGTATAAGTCAGGTATGTCCTGTTAAGGTATTTACATGCATGAATACACAATAACATATACTACTTACATATTCCAAATAACGCTGCCAGCACGATTGACACGAATGTACTACGCATGACGGAAATGATCACTGACTATAAGGTGTGCCAGTTAATCCACCGACTATACGGTGTGCCAGTTAGTCCACTGTGTAATACCGTCGGATAGCCTTGGAATAAGAAATACTATAGCTATTTCTATCTCCATGAAACCTAATATTTATTAATAAATGGAAACTATATATGTATAAAATGTGAGTTGTACTTGTAAATGTACAGAGGGGTTAAATCTGAAACGTCCACCTTCCAAAACGTCCAAAATTGGTTATAAAAAAAACGTGCAATATGAAATTGTATTGAATAATATTAATACTCTTGCATGAAATATATATTTTCAAATAAAGATAACAACCATTTATTTAGCAAGTATAATATTTCAAACGTATAGGCCAAACCAAGAGAGCTGCGAAAACGTCAAAGGAATTGTTTTATGATCCAAATCTACCCCTTAATAACATATCAAAAGTCTAGAAGAATCTAAGTGGTGGAACCCGGTCAAAAACGACCTTGACATTTGTGTAGTTGGGGTTTTTCAATGTTAAAACAAATATAGCATGTTATGTATCAAATTTGGTTTCTATGTTGTCAATCGCGGATATGAATTTAAATTACTGAAACTGTTTAGCACATGCGTGTAGCTTTACTATTATAATTGAATCAAACGTTAGATACTATTTATTTTAATTAATTTTGACAGTCCCGAACAGTCTTTCTGTCTGGTGAAAAAATACATCATTAAGACAGACAGACAGACAGACAGAAAAACTTATTAGCACAAGCCATTACAATGACCTCTGGCCATACAAATGTACATATCATGACGAGTATGGAAACATTGTTACATATATCTATGCTGAAATAGTTAATAGATATATGATATATCTAGCTAATCGTTTTATACACTTTGGTTTCTTAGTAGACATCGAGGGAATACATTTATAGACAGATGAATGTTCATATTAATATTTTTGAAGATACTTTATCATTAGAGTAAAATGGACAAATTAATATAAACTATTTTAAGGATTTGAACATAGTTTTACGCAAGGAAACGCAGAAAAACTCAGATATCATATCTGTAACTAATTATAACAGAGGTAATAAAACATTTAAATTGGATTACTAAAAATATACGTGAGCCGAGTGTACATGTACAATTACAAACATAATTATTGGTGCTGAGAAGAATAACGTTTTTAATTCAATTCATAGTCTATAGAAGGTATATAGTACATCTGCGCGTAGAATAAATCATGAATATACCACATGCCATCTCATTAATTCCATTGACGTGGTGCATTTTCCTTTATTAAAATGATCAGCTGATCGGCCTTTTATTATCAGCATATGACGTACAGAGTGAATCTGAATTCTCTAGCTCACGAATTTTATTTCCTGAATTACCTGACTAATTACTCTGATTAATTACATATTTGTTTTCAGTCATCATTTTCATGGACGTTTTAGCCATACCCCACTCGTTATTATTATTGCTCATATTTAATATATAGAGCTATATTTGTAAGAATCCAAGCTTTCAGGAATGAAAAGCCACGCAAACTCATCGAAATAAATAATTTTTAACAGCCGATGGTAAACAACGTTTGTTTACAAAATGGTGTTTATGTTAGTCACGTGGCTAGAAGAGTACGCTGTGATTGGTCCGCGGTCAGGCGGTTAAGAGACCACGCGTTCATGCAGTCACCTAGCAGACTGCCCGGAAAATTAGCCGATTTATCGATAACAGATCATTTGAAAGGAAATCAATCATTGTGCGGGTTACATTGTCGTAAATTCTTCCATTATGATTACGTTTTTGGCCGTATATAGTACATTATATCTGTATTGTAGTTTTGTTTTCATTAACACTGTTACCAATTATGCAAAGTTTGAAAAATTATCGTCGTTTGAACGTGATCGTCGTTATATAAATACTCATCTTGAAACAATTCCAACCAAAAAAACAAGTCGCAAAGCATAATGCATTCATGAAGTATGTGTTTTTTAGTATACAGTAGTCCGCGGACATTAACTATCAATACAGTATACATTAACTATCAATGTCTACGTATAGTAGTTACTAACAAAGTTTAAATATGAGCCATTGATTACGATGATCATTATTATATTAATACATAATACAACTTGGTAATGCGATACATGGAATAACTTCATAAATAGAAGGATATTGACACGTAGTGAAATTCCGTAAATTTACTGGCCAAAACGTGAAACAAATTTGTAAAGAATAGTACATCCTCTTTTGTTTTATTGATGATATTCCACTCACCAGCGAAGCTATATATGGCGAGAGAAAAAGAAACTGGGTGCAAATTAAAACGGACGTAAATGTGTGTGCCAGTGGATTATTTAAATCTAGTGCAAAGCTATAATGTTTAAATATATACATTATTTGTATAACAAAACTACCGTATACAAATACTACATGTATGAAGAAATCATGCTGAAAATCAATTTCAAGAAAACATCGTACATGATATAATCAGGGGTGGATCCAGGGGGTGGGGGTTGGGGGTGCATCGGGTGACTAGTAGTTGCCTTATATGCATGCACGTGGTAATCAGCTGGTACTCGATGATATATGATATTTATAGTATCTTACACAATGGCCAGTTCATAAAAGTACAAACGATTCCACTCTGGAAATGAACGTTGTATTAAATATGCTTATTTGTTTATTACGGCCTATGCAATTCTGCCCCGTTGCCTACAGATACAAGTTTCCAGTAAATTAATACTGGGAATTACTATCGCATATATACTCAACACAATTAATTAAGGGGTGGTAGATATTTTGTGGGGAAGCTTTCCATCAAACTTGTCTTGAGGAATCGGGTGTCAGTTCTTCGCTAATACATCTGCAAGTTCTTGAAGAGTACCTGGAGCCTGAAGACGATTGGAAGCTTTGTTTTAAAAACAGTATAAAGATAAATTCATATGTACAAAAAGTCTACTGGCCCTTAATTAATTTTGTTGAGTATATATGCATATCTACACATAGATACGAAAATAAAAGTCCTTTTACTTATATTTAGTATATGTATCTGTATAATTATTGCAAATAAAGCACTTCCCGCTTTATGATCAGGGCATAGTCTTTACGCTTTAGTCAGTAATTAAAATCAGACATGTTTCCCTTCACAGTTTGAGATTCTGTAGGAAACATTGTCCAAATATCTGAGCATCAATTTCTGATCTGATTTTAACGAGATTGCTCATTAATGCAGTTATCACTGTCTGTCAGTACCAGCCGGTGCTCGCAGGTTTACTGCAACATTCATCCCTACAGATGTCGCGGGTTTCCTCCTGCCATAAACTGACATGCCGTGATATAAGTAGAAAGAATCTTGAAAGCGACTGGAAACCCCAATTAAAAAACAAAAGTACTCTTTATTACAACACAATATATAAGCAAGTAATTCATAAATAATGGATTTTCTTCTTCTTACTTTTAAAACAAGAACATTGCTCATTCAGATTCTGCTAAAATAATTTTTTGGCTACATTTCTGAAAAGGGGCAAATATTGATATGGTGAAAAGAGTACATTTCAATTAAACAATGTTTTCTTCCCACTTAATATCATGAGTATTTAATTCACTAGTACAACACTCATGACTCTCTGTAATAATTTTTAATATATTACACTTTAAAACTAATTAACTAATTAATTAATTAACAAGGTTCAAATTTGAAAACAAAATGTTATCAAGAAAAAAAGTGTTAACATGTCGAGATATTAACCCTCCTGAATCCAAGTTTGCCCCATCCTCGCACCCCAGCAATATTTAATTGCGTTAAGGACTCAGTTCATGTGGTACCCCTGGCACACATCTAGAGAGAAACTTGCACAAATAATTTAAGAGCTATAAATAGAACCATGATTAAAATCTATTTCATTGGATAGATTTTTACACCAAATTCATCAGGGAAATGTTTTCATTGGATGGCTCTTTGTGCAGGTTTCCCTTTAGGGGTATCACATTAAGTGTCTTGAACGGAATTAAATATGGCTGGGGTGTGTGCCATGATTAGTTTGCCCGATGTAAAAGTAGTGGGTGTAACCTGAAGAATGGCCTATAATCATGATAATAGCCTGTTATTGAGGCCTCACCTGGCACTATGCAGCTTAGCCTTACCGTGCAAATAAATCCTGATCTACACTACACTAGTATATGTATACATTAGTACAAACAGTAGTTAAGGATGTCAGTAGGATTGTTCCTCAAAAAGCAAGAGACAAGATGCAAATATAAATCCTCAAATAGTGTCAGACTTGCAGGAGATGACATACAAACTTAGGTTGGCAGGTATATCCAGACTGCCAGTATGATCTGGACTAAACCTACTGTAGAGGAACAGCTGAGTGCCCAGGATACTCCATTACTGGACGGAACATAGCAGAGCATAGCAGAACATGGCCAGAACATGGCCAGAACAGAAGACAAAGCAAGCAATGTTATGCTTGTTTTATTTTCAGCTTACACATCAACAAAATCACATTCTCTACAATAACATAAACAACATGAAGGTTACACACATCTGTACCCTTTTAATGTCAAGATATTTCTTTTGCTCAGATTCAAAACTCGTCCATGTAAGCATGTACAGATTACAGCTTGATCCCATTATTTCGTCTTGCCATTACTATGATAAAACAGTACAAGGTATCAACAGTTCCAAGTCGAGCCAAATGATTTCGGCTCTACAGATCTGTTCTCTCTAACAAAAGAAAACAAGATAGTGGTATCTTTAATATAGAACATGTTCTCTTCCAAAGGTTTCTATAGTTCTAATTGATGTCTCTTGGTCAAGAAGGAACCGGCTCACGATCGAAAATATTACTATGACAACATTATTGTATCTTACTTCCACCGGTAGTCCTTCCTTCTAACCACATAACACAGGGTTTAAAAACAGCACATACATGTATATCCCATAGTGAGTGAGTGATTATGGAGTTTAACATCTCTGCAGGAATATTTCACCTATTTGCGATCACATAGCCGATAGAAGTTGCTTCCCGCGTGCCCCACTGGTTTTCAATATTTTCATATTATATTTTACTTTTGGATTTTTTATCTCACGATAAACAATACAATATATTAAAAATACAAAATTATGAAAAAAATAAGAAAATATTGAAAACCAGTGGGACATGCGGAAAATGTAGCTTGTTGCCCAATATACTTATATAAATATATATATTATATAAATTACGTTTGACCATGAAATATGTCAATAAACTGTGATTGTATGCCTTTAAGAAGTTCAAATTCAAATAATGACAGTATCATTGTCTTGTCCTTCAATGAACGTCATAGAAGTCATTATTGTTCATAGCTCATCAACTTCAAAGTCATTCATGACAATCGCTGATTGTTCTTCCGTCATCATATGATTGTTCTTCAGGCGTCACGTCACTTCACTACCTAGTTACTGCATAGCTGATATAGTTCTTATTAAAAAAGTTAATTTCTCGTTTTTCAAACTTGTTGTCTGTTGCTTTTAGTGACTGTAATTATAAGGAAAGAATGTAGAGTCATTAGCATTCATTGTGCCATGAAGCAAATGGGTCATGAGACCAAATTTACCATGAAGTGCTTCGTGCGTCATGGATTTTGGTCTCGTGACCCATTAGCTTCATGGCACAATGAATGCTAGTGACACAACATTAATTCCGTAATCAACATTTGCTGCACAGTTGCATACGTCAAAATAGTGCGCATTAATTTATTGTTATCAACCACATTTGTTGTTTTTGGCACCTGTCATAATAAGGAATGAATGTTGAGTCTGGAAGTTAATGGGTCACAATGAATGCTAATGACTCAATGTTCATTCCTTAAATAGGTGTAATTTACTAAATACTAGTATATCATTGTAAGTACAAATGATAAACAAATATTAGCATTAGTTTTCCACAAGATACTCTAGAATGGAATCATTTTGCACGAGGAAATGTGACAATTAATATAGATTTAATAAAATAGTAATTTTATTAACTGGCCAGAATTATGCCTTCTAAAATTTGCTGATTAATATTAAACCTTGTGAATTAAGAATTTGATACTTAAAGTGACTCAAACAGATGTGGTCAATATAGTGTGTTTATTGATAGAAACTGACTGTCCGGAAAATGAGCTGATTTATCAATAATAGATCATTTGAAAGGAAATCAATCACTGTACATGGTGTAGGATCATCAGCTCTTTAGGATTATACAATATGAATTTTGTGTTTGAGCCAATTTAAGGTGTAAATTGAATACCTAATTGTATGGATGCATATAAACACTAAAAAAAAAAAAATTCCTTTAAAAAATGCCAGAAATTCATAGCAAGATGTAAAAACCTTTTTTTAAAAACCATTATACCATGATTTTAATATGTACTTTCGATTCATTATCATGTATAAATAAAAACATGATGATAACTGAGCTACTTTCCAAGAAGAACATTCCTGATTAGTGGTATGGAGACAGCACCATGGTTACATAATCATTACATTAACCCTGACTAAGTCTCTGGCAGAATGTTACTTTGAGAGTATTAACGATGTGGGTAATCGAAGCAGTTTACAACTGGAGAGACATGTTGCATGACACTAAAAATAAATAGGTAATTATTCATGTGACCGTATCATCGAATAGGAATAACTCGTTATACAAAATGTGTACTACAAGATAAATCAAATACAAATTTGTCTGTATAATGGCAACCTGGAGATAATAATTTTCCTCTCAAAAGTTTCAATTATTTAATTGATAAAAATAGCATATGCATTTATCAACCTGGCCATGTATGAAGGAACATTTTGTAATGGTTTTGGCATTTGAGGATGCCCTTGACCTTTACTGTGACCTTTCGCTCAGTCGTGTACACAGATCAGAAAACTTCCCTCAGAAGTCTATGCAGTAAGTCATGCAACAGTATGTAGACTATATGAAAAGTATGTAGACTTTTATGAAAAGAGGTGAAATCGCAGTAGTGAAGATGGGAAATTTCTGGTTCCATAGCGAAAAACTAGCAACTATTTATAAACAAACCAAAAAAATATTAAATTCAAACCTTATTTTATCTTACCTATTAATTTCCAGGGCATGAAAATACACTTTGAGCAATTAATTAATTAGTAAATTTGGTCCAGTTATGTACGTGTATAATGATAATGGCAAGTATTATAAATAAGGAAAGTAGCCACTGACAGTATATATGTCGTACTTAAGTACACATTACCAACTTGCTCTTTTTTTGAGAGACGATATAACATTACACAAAAAGTGTAGGGATGAGAATGATGGCATTCCTATTTTCAGCTGAAAACAAGAGTTTAGGAACTAGTATATAAACCTGGCCCTGCCAGTGAACATTTGTGTGCTACTGCGTGCTTACAAAAATCACTACAAAATTTGCTGGAAATTCTCATCCCTGAATGTTGTAAATATTAAATGGTATTCAATAATTTGCTATATGTATAATTCAACACGTTCAACACAACATTAATGCCAGACATGACGATCATCGGAGAGCCACAAACAGAGAAGTACGAAGACTGATGATCGCGTGTTCATGAAAACACAAATACAAGTCACAAACCTGGAAGAATTACGCACACTCACTATTGCTATATATATCCTGACCAATTCAACATTTAGAATTGAATGACAATTCACCATTGAATAATTTAACATAGAATTGACAGAATTATTTCCAAAATAAATGTTGGGAGTTGATTATTTATGGCACATTAGCATAAAATTATCATAGCCCTAGATTATTACAATTAGATCCATGGTCTTCTCGGTCCATGGTCTGGATGTGGGCCAATACTGCTAGGTGAAACAGGTCTCAAAGAAACAAGAGCGCAGTATATATACTGACTCGGGCCAAGAACGACGAGGTGGAAGCGTGTCTAAGGTTGTCAGATATCTCCTTTACAACATCTTTGATTGGCGTTAGAAATGTACTACAGTTTACAGTCACAGACAGAGACATCAATTCATTTAGAACAATGAGCTGAAAGTTACCTCCATAAAGAGACATGAGAGTTATTCCCCTTTGATCAAACTATGGATACACGTATAATTGTTCAGTTGTTTGATGTATTTCCTGATCAACAAGAATACTCTTGTGCAAGTGACTTAATATATAAAAATGTGCTGAAAGTGAGTCACGAATAATCTACAAATTGCACACTCCGAACACGGTAACATTGGTTGAAGAATGGTTTGACTTTGGAAACATAAGCACTTGCATATGTCGGTGAAATCGTTCATAAAACATTCACCAGGAAACGATCCAATGAAGATTTGATTCTCAAGTTCAGCATTCTCCAGTATTACACAATGCAGCACGTTCCAGCCTAGCTAGCAGAGTCAATGGATGCCTTCAGCTAGTCAGTGGGCACTATGTGCAACAACTCTCAAACAGCTGAGCTGCCATCTTCACACAACATTCGTACAGCTACGGGATGCAGAGAATATATTATGATTGTGTTAGCTGTACACAGACGCAACTGTGGGCCGGCACTCGTACATGCAGTCTATTCATGTTAGAGAGATAGCACTTTACACATGCTCCTGACGTGAAAACATCCATCCACGTTCCTGCATTCTCTGAACTTTCATGCAGTGGCGTCGCGTTCCTATCACAAAATGCACAACCAGGACCGATGCATGCCATGTCCCAGTTTTCCAGTTCCAAGAGAATCAGGACAACTAATGAAATATCGCTTCACTGGAAGAGAGTCACAAGCTGTTTGGCTGCTTTAGCAATGTCATAGGCAAACTGAATGATGAGCTGCGTCTTGAGAGTGGGGTCATGGTCAGATGCGACGTCAGTCGGCAGGTTCTGACATTCGTCCTTCAGCCGGATGGCACTCGTGGTCAGCAGCTGTAGTGCCGCGTGGACTGTGTCCGCCTGGATGTGCTGGAAGGACAACAGAGAGGACATTGAGTCAAGAGGACATTGAGTTAGTGGACATATAGGACATTGTCAGAGGACATTGAGATAGTCAGAGGACATTGAGACATAAAGTCAGAGAACATTGATTCAGAAAACATTGAGGACAAACGTCAGAAGACATTAAGACAGAGGACATTGAGGACATAGGCAGAAGACATTGAGGACATAGTGAGAGGACATTGATACAGATTCAGAGGACATGACAGTCAGAAATGATAAACATTTCATATTCATCAAGATGAATTAACATCAAAGGCAAATAAAACTGAGTAAAATACAAATGATATCTTGTACTACTACTACTACTACTACTACTACACTACTACTACTACTACTACTACTACTAATACTACTAATAATAATAATAATAATAAAATTTAAATAATAATAAAAATTTAAATAATAATAATAATAATAATCTTGCAGGATATCAAGACATCCAGGACGTGAGTACATTTTGTTTCTATATTCATAAAATGGATGACTACTCATTTGAAAGAACAGCCTATATAAAAATAACATTGTACAACTTACCTTGGGAAATAATGCTGCCATATCAGCTACTGCTGAATAGATGTTGTCAGAACAAGGCCCATAACTGAAACACAGCCAGTAAAGGATAGCATCTCATAGCATCTCATAGCACATCATAGCATCTCATAGCATCTCATAGCATCTCATAGCATCTCATAGCACATCACATGATAGATAGGAGCATCGAATGTATTCCAGCCATAAAAAAAAAGCCCTGGATTATATACATTTATAAAGACATATTGAAAATCAATAATACAAATAACTGGTAAATTACCATTCCAAATTTCCACCCTGTGCAGTCTGTAACAATTCCTGGATCTTCTTTGTGATCTTCTCGGTCTTCTTCACCACTTCCTCCTGCGAGGGCAGACCCGACAGGTCTTCCTCCGACATGGACACACATGCCGTGGCTGTCACTCTGGGTGCAGCGCTCTTCACGGAGCAGACCGAGCCCGTCAGACTGGAGCCGTCGGGGAGGGAGCACCCACTGAACAGAAACATGACATTGGTCTTTAACCCTCTCGCTGATGGATTAGGCAGACACTGCTCTTTGGGGCATCTCTGGGGCATCTCATGCCTTCAGCATAGAGAGGGTTAATGACATTTCAAATTTACGAGAAAATTCAAACTGATTTACAGAATCAATACATGCGTGTGTGCTCCCTAGGGAGTTGAGAAAGAAAATTGGGTGTGCACTGATCTATTGACTGGTGGTAGTAAAGTAGTGCATTGGGCTTTATGTGGTAGATCTGATGCATTAGGATTTCTATATCTAAACTTAAACTTATAAACTTATCAACTTATAAACTTATAAAAAAAATATAAACTACAAACGTAAAACACTAGGTAAGAGGAGAACAGTGTACCTGGCACCATGTTCCTCACTGGGGTCGCTCGGTGCAGGAGTGTCGTAGTCGGGGTCAGGGACGACGTCAGCAACAACATTTGCATTCGTCACGTCATCGTCAGCTGCATCTCTGGGCAATGACAGTCCTTTGTCAGCCACCTGCAAAAAAAAATCATTCCAAATTTAAATATTCATCATAAAAATAAACATAAAAATTTATATAAATAAATACTGTAAATCATAAAATGTTAGCGAGAATAAAACTTTAACAAATTTAACGAATTGCTTTTAGACGTTAACATTTCAATCGCTAATATTTTATTAAGAGTATTCCATAGATGTACGTGTGTAGGCCTTTCAATATTATTCCCGTCACTGATGTTGTTTGTGTGTGTAATTTCCTTGTATGATAGCATCAGTTTCCAAAACAAATAAAACACAAAACGAAAATGTGATAAAATATATTGATATAGTAAATGCACACATATAAATATAAACATTTTTATAAAGTAAAACATCAACAGTAAAAGTCCAAATTGTCACATTTCAAGTTTAATGCGTACACGATAATATACGGTAGTTACCGGGTTATGTTTATAAAAACAAACGTTGGATTTCCAATAGTCCGTCCTATTTATCAACCAAAATAGAATTCTCTTATTTCGATGTTTAGAGTTATTTACCTATGCAATATAATGGACTGGTCTAGTGGTCTTTTGATGCCGAGATGGTATTTTTGTGAGTATTTACTGTATATACACACGCAGTTAGTTATTGTTGATACTATTCGTTACCAACAGTGTTACACATTGGCAATTTAAAATAAACTTATATGATAAAATAACTAAAATAATTTTCGTTAACATTTTGTGATGCTAATAGGTCGATAATCCACCAGTCGCTAAAGTTTAATGACATTAATAATTTATAATTTACAGTAATTAAGTCTTATGGACATTTTCATGTTACGTATTAAGCATTTAGTGCTTCGAGCATGCACTTAATAAATGGACTATATATTTATTTATTTACACAAAATAAAACAGCTTCAAATACTATACTGCGAGTAGGAAATTATAGATTGACACTACTAGCTGTACCTCCTCTCCTCCAACATGGATGTTGGCCTCAGACAGACATGTCTGAAGTTGGTCGTCTTTGGATTGCGTCTGGAACAAACAATACAAAATGAATAATATGTTATGATTGTGTTGCTTTCAGAGTTAACTTTACAAACTGCTATTGTTAGTATTAACTAGCACCGTATTAAGAGGGCTCAACTTTTTATGGTAACTACGGTAATGCAGAATTATCGTACCTTCCTCAAGGAGGTGCGGGACTGGTTGCGTGGCTCAAACATGGACTGGGGTCGCGTGTCCTTCACCAGTCGCAGCTGGATCTTCTCCTCAAGGTCGTCATCAACATCAGGCTTGGCAGAATTGCTTTCCTCGCTAGTGTCCAAGCCGTTCTGCATGATCTGATTGGCCTCGGCTCTCCGCTGCATGTTCAGACTCTTCAATGCGTAGTTCTCTTTCATTAAGTTTTCAATCTGAAAAAATAGTGCAATCAATAAGTAATAATAATAATAATAATAATAATAATAATAATAATAATAATAATAATAATAATGTGATTATTTATATTGTGCCAAATACACACTTGAAAGCATGCTCAAAGTGCTACATTATTACCCCGGTTACGGTAATAGATCTGTGGGCCCTCAATTCCTTCTCCTCCCTGGAGAGTATGCAACCCTAACTCAGTCACATAAGGGTTCAATAACAAGATTTTAATTCAGTAAAACCAGTGCTAAAAAGTCGAATTCTATGTTCATAGAAAAGCTGTATTTATTTATTTATTTATTTATTTACTGCTCAACGTCGCGGCGTGAATCTTACACATATTTGGGCGCGTACCTGTGACAATGCACCTTGTATTTACAAGGAATATTTGCATACAGCTGCCAGCAATTATGTGTTCTACTGGAATTTCAAGTGCAAATTTGGCAACCAATAGTTCTTGTATATCCACACACCTGACACTACTTAGCACTGTGTTGTATTATATTGCTGGAGTTGTCTGATCTTCCTGGCCACAAACAGGTGGTGACATTCACATTTGAATAAGGAAACAAGTCATAGTCTTACTAAAAGTATTGGACAACTCTCACATATTTCTTTTGTGAACTCCTGTTGTTTACATATCTGATGTGACACTCAACTAACACAATACCTGAAGTAAGATAATGATATGAATTTAAATTTGCTTCTTAAAGTTTTCTGTCAAGACTTCATTGATGGCAGACTTACGTTGCTCTGTAGGAGGTTGACCTTCCTCTCAAGGTCGTGCTTGGCGGTGGCCAGTTTCTGGACCTTGGTCTCGGACATCTCCAACGCTCGCTTGACTTCCAGGTATTCATCAGTTGTGACCGGAGCTTCCACCTGCTCCGTGGTGCTCTGTGACAACACATCCATCATCATTATTATCATCATTATCATCATCCATTATCATCATCCATCATCATCATCCATCATCATCATCATCCATTATCATCATCCATCATCATCATCATCATCATCATCATAACAACATTCCATAAACTAGGCGTATAGTAATAACAATATCGTAACTCAAATAATAAATATCTACGTGTGTTTTTATCGGAGTGAATGGAATTGTACTTGAAGCTCCAAAGATCCAGTACTGAGATTAAGATTTGAGCTTGTGCATAAAATCGTACTCAAAAAGTTTTGAATCTCGGGCCCCATTATGCCCGACATACGACCATGTAACAAATGTATCATTATTCAGAAGTTATAATCTACATAGAGAATACTAAACAAGCTTCCGTGTTCATTTAGTATTTTATTTATTACACTACCAACCCTGACATGCAAATGACCAGCTGATTAACTTTATTGCAGTTCGTTTTCCATCAATTTAGACATATAGAGCATTCCCATGAATACATGAGGAATAAGGCTAGACAGCTTGACACACATTTCATTACGTATTCACAAACACATAATCCCTTGGATTCAAAATAACTATAACTTAAAAATCAACATAGATTTGTGAATTCAAACTTGTTTTAATAACAATAAATTGTGATAGTATTCATCAAGTCTGTTAAAACTTGAACATTGTAGTGCAAGTATAACTCAGATAAACTCTTTGCACACGTTTCTCTTGCTATGAATAGCTGATGAACAGCTGACGACTAACGAATAAACCTGTGTTGTTCTAACACTGTATGCACTGTGTTGCGAGATGTATCCAGATATATCGACATGTAATTTTTACATTCAACATTAGATCTATTTGTTCAGATATAGATGTTCAGATGACACACCTGCTAAGAATAGCAAAAGTAGTACCACCATATATATGCATACAGCGGAAAAGTGATATTTCACTAGTTAGAACAGTTTTGACATGGGTGATATCTCACCAGTAGTAAATAATTAGAGAATAACCCATGAGATACGAGTGATTACGGAAAATATGTCCTGAGTGAAATTAATGTTCACAGTTCCGAGTTTCAATGAGGAAGTTTGAACATTCATTTCACAAGGGACATATTTTCCATAACCACTTGTAATGAGTGGGTTATTCTAATTATTTAATATTATCATTTTAATGTAATAAACCATTGAAAACTGCAGACAAACAGCTTTATCGAAAGGGAAAACTAGCAGTCGAAAACGTGTACATTTTACCTAAGCACGAGAAACACAACAAGATGTAATCAACAAGACGTAGATATCCGCCATGTATATTGAATAATATGATTTACTATATATTGTCACCTAGGCGGGGAGTAGCGCAGTGGTAGAATGTTGGACTTCGGAATGTTGGTTCCAGGTTCAAATCCTGCCCTGGGGGACTGGCATCAATGTTCGCGAAAGTTATCTTTATTGATAGGATGCGCTGGCTGTACAGTTGCAATGTAGTTATCATCCTTGGTCTTGTCAGTACTAGCCGATGCTCACAGGTTTACTGCAACATTCAGCGCTATGGATGTTGCAGGTTTTCTCCTGCCCTAAACTGACCAGCCGTGATAAAAGTGAAAGAATCTAGAAAGTGGCTCTAAATCCCAATTTAACAAAATAATAATAATAAATAAATATTGTCATGTGATATGTTAAATATGTAGCATCAGTACAAGCCAATAATACATCTACTATGACAATGATTGATTATAATGTGTGTATCTACTAACACTGTGATGCCCGATTTGCATTAACATGAACATTCTTTAATCAACATTTTGACCTATTGAAACATTGTTGCGTATGGGTGAAATTTTCCTGCTCCGATGCAAAAAACAATAACTCACTCCTATTGAAACTCAACATGTGTACAATACTATTATTTTCCCATTTACAGATGGTGGAGGTTGTGAAAGTACAGTGATCGTGATTGGCAACAATATGTCGGAGCAAGTGGTGATGGTGGACAAGCCACCCAAACAGTTCCAGCAATTCCACAACAAACCTGCCCCAGTCCACATGATCAAGCCGGGGTACGTGCTACCCGCCTCCGAGCGGAAACCGACGGTCTCTAAAGTCGTCACTCTCAACTCCATGTTGGACAGAGAGAAGACCAAAGGGACCCAGCCGCCAGTTTCAGCAACCTTAGCCACCACAACTACCACAGCCACCACAGTCGTGTCAACATCCTCAGAGGAAGGAGTGTCCAATTCCTCCAGCCAGACACATACAGCAGTCACCCAAACGGCCTCTGCAACCCTGGACGACGCAAAGCCACCGGACCCCGAGCCACAACAACCGTCGGGTGTTGATATGATTCTGGCCGGAAGTAAGACGATTGATGCTGCTGATGCCGCTACAGTGCGCTTAACTGCTTCTGCTGCTACATCGAAGACGGCAGCATCCGAGGAAACCTCCGACAGTTCCGCGTCCAATTCCGACGAGACTACCGCTGACAAAGAAGCGGAGGAAGACGAGACTTCCAGCACGAAGGCCGACGACTCTCAGGTTAACACAGCCGGCACCCAGACTCCTATAGACCTCCTGGACCGAGAGGCAAAGAGCACAATCACGCCCACGTTTTACAGGACCACCGCGGAGTCGCTGAAGACCGTCCGCATGAGCCTGGGGAAGTACGAGGTGAAGGAAGGCGAGGTCGGTTACGAGGAACCAGAGTCGGGAACCAAGCCAAAATCGGAGGAGTACATTCTGGTAGAACTGCCCGAGGGCGCCGTGGTGCAGCAGAGATACGTCAAGAGTCGCGTGAAGATTGACGTAAGTACCTACTATTTCTGTAGTCGTAGCCTGTTAAATACTACATTGTAAGCCAATGAGAATATTACGAGTCAATAGATTTATTTGAAGATAAAAATACTAAATACCGTACCAACAGATGCTCGCAGGTCTACTGCAGCACTCAGTGCTACAGGCATTCCAGGTTTCTTCCTGCCGTAAACTGACATGCTGTTACATCAAGCAAAGTAATCTTAAAAATGTCTGTAAACCCCAGTAGAAGATCTAGGATTGTTATCAGCTCAGTGTGATCTACTCTGGGATATGCTTGTATGATAGTAGTTGTTGCTGGCCAGCAACATCACATGGGTCTGTTTTCATTATTTATCAGTAGTGGCATTTACACAAGAATTTGCATGTTATACCCAAACTAGTTGGTAAATTTTGATAATTGTTGGTACATGCAAATCACAAATGTTTGTTAATTATTCTTAACCAGGAAAAATTATTAAATATCAGTTTAAGGACTTGAATCGCTCAATGGAATCTTGTGGAATCAGTAGGTATCCTCATTTTCATTCTAAAAAAGTTGAATCTAAATTTCGGCATACTTTTGTTACCCTTGGTACGTTTTGGCGTCTCGTCAAGTACGTACGTTTCCATACTTATATTTCATGATCATACCTTACATCTCGGTGTCGTCTTTGTTTCTTGTAGGACTCTGCGTTTCTCAACAGTGAGTGTGCATCCCATGGAGTGTACCACTGTATGCTGTGTAACTATGAGACCACCAAGAAAGCAAACTGGTACAAGCACAAAAAGAAGCACATTGGTATGTTTAAAGCTTGTAATATGATTTTTGAAAGAGATATTTGAAATTTACTGTTACAGACCACTAGATATCAAGTACAGTATTGGAATTCTTATTAAATGACCATTTCCCAACCCCTCGCCACTATTCATCACTTCTCCACCTCCTTCACAAGGTAGCGTCCTATTTGTCACATGCACTGCGATTTTTCTCTTCAATGATACCCTGGACATTAACAACTTGCTGAACATTTTGCTGATGGATCTGCAATACATTATCCCTCTTTAGTGTGTAGTGCATCTCTCATAGTGCTACGCTTGTATCGCTACGATTTTTCTCTTAAAGATACCCTGGACATTAACGACTTCTGAACATTTTGCCGATGGATCCGTTTGTTTCTAGGTTTACGAGAGTATGCCTGCACTCAGTGTGACTACCGTGCAGCCACCAGTAGCAACCTGAAACGTCACATGGCGGTCCACGAGGACCTGCGGGCCTTCCCCTGTGACCGATGTGATCTGGCTTTCAGACAGAAAATTCACTTGCTCAGACATATCAGATATAAGCATGAGGTATGTATCTATCTTTATGCAACATGCCTGGTCTGAGATATGCAATCTTCGAAGTATATTACACAGTTGGAACTAGTTTGACATTTCACGTGCAGCATGTGTCGATTTCAACACCTGATTGACATGTTCACACAAGACTCAGTGTAGATGTTTTGCCTTCTGCATTATCTGTCGTCTGTTACATATTGATTACATATGCCTTATCCATATCTAAGTCTTTCTATTTATCATCAGGCCCCCATTTCACAATGACATCCTAAATTTAGCAGCTCCTAACTTTATGACCCAGTTTATCACCGCCTAAGTTAGATGCTGATTTAAGAAGGGATAAGACTTGTGACGTCGTCGTGAATCACTTGTTACGAGGTGACAACTCTTAGGACTGGTTTAGGAGCTCCTAA
>JAUTBT010003119.1:0-27891 GCA_032361225.1 Lepetodrilus schrolli | reverse complement strand
GAAGTGGTTAATTGCTTTTCATTGCCTGCGGAAAAGAAACCTTTATCGCCAGTATCATTATCGGTGTCTCCCAGATTAGAAAGATCTTTTAGATACTTTTTGGCGGCGCTCTCAACCGCGAAGCCAACGGTATAAGTCTTGATCCGCTGCTCATTCGGAAGGCCATTGATTACGGGTGTCGCTAAATACTCGGTCAACTCCGGCCCACACTTTCCATCTTTAACGTCTTCAGGCTGGTTTGCACAATTCAAGCTATAGCTCTTGTTTATTTTCTCGAGGATCTTCTGATCAGAATCGCCAGGATGATTGGTATCAGGATATCCATCTTGTGGCTCTCCATCCGATAACAGAATAATATAATTACTCTGACATTCTGCACTTATCGGTGAAATATACTTGGCCGTTGACTCAATGGTGTAATCTGTTTCGCCTACCGTAGCCACTGCAGTAATTGCCCCAGTGTATGAGCCCGGATGCGCCTTTCTCTCTGGGGTACTCGCCACACCATAATCCACATCCAAGCCTTTGTAATACAGCGATGCTTCATACAGCGACTGCACTAACGGAGTCCAACCTAAAGGATTCCAGCTCGCAATTTCATTTATCATCTCTGCTCTGGAGGTATCGTCCAACACCTTTACTGGATACTGAATACCATTGGCTTTGGCATCATCGCCCAAATCAGAATCAAAGTCGTGACCAGAATAGTTAAGCAAGCCAACATTAAAATTGTTTGGAATGGCACCCAGCACGGTATTAAGCGAGCGGCGCATAATTTGATAACGTGAGCTCGGGTCATTACCTCCATTTGAGAGGGTATTTCCATCAACATCACGTTGCATACTTCCAGAGGTATCAAGAATAAAAAGAATATTGGGGTTGCCTTCACTACCCTGGGAAGTGAAATAGATTTCAGAATCATCAGCAAGCACCGGAGCAACTGATAGCACATACAATAAGGCAAGTAGAAAACTCGAAATATTTTGCTTTGATAATTTATAATTTTGAATCATATTCGCTTCCTTGCATTATCCGGTTTATACCTTTTTATAGCGTGATTTTTTCTACTGACATGTCACGGCTTAATCCCTACCAGAGCGACACCCATGTTATGAGAAGCTTTTGCGTTGGTGTTACCTAACTTTGCACCATTGGATAAACACTTATTCGCAGCATCCGAAGCACATCCGGTTATTTTTACAACTGGCGTAGATATCGGCCCGCCAATGCTATAACCCGCAAGCATTTGCTCCCCCAAATAACTCATTTCCCCCCTTCCCTCTACATTTCCCGTGCCTGTTGCGTAAGATTTTATGTATTTTTTTTGGGGATCATCTGCACCGGACAGCTTCGCATTGAGATTGTCGCAAACACTCTCCCCTTTTAGATAACAATCAACCGCACTACCCCAGCTTGCAGCATCCGACAACGCTGATTCTGCAACCTGGAATGCAATCGCCTTGAACTGCGTGTTCGCAGCTATGCGCTCATCAATTGTTGTAGATTTCATGGCGGTGACACCAATCAATGTGAGTGAGATCAGCATTACAAGGCCAACGATCAAGACAATACCTTGCTGTTTTTGGTGGCCGCGCATTCGCTCTATCCGGTTTCGATTAACGGCAGTCATTGCAATAGGGGCATCCGGTTTCTGAGAGGAATTGTTGTTGTGAATACGCGCCGTGCCAATCGATCATTCGGCGCGGTATGGCTCTGTCCCAGCAAGTTAAACTGATCTTCCTTTCCTGCTCCGGGAGCAACATCTTTTACGTTGTCGATGCTATTAATTAATAAGGCTATTTGAATACTGGCAACATTATTCCAGTCGGCCGAACTGGCATTCTGGTACTGATTTGCGAATCCGTCACCATCAGTATCTATTCCGTAAAGAACCTGCATATTATCCACCGCCTCGGCAATTGGCTGGGGAGCTGAATTCCCACTGCCTCGGCACATCAATTGGCCATTCTTTACAAAATAATTATTCACTATTACCCCGTTAACAGTCCCGTTTTGCCCTAGGCAGTCCTGAATGTATGCACCATAAGGCATAAAGCTTACTGTGAGAGTATCGCCATCGGCATTGTCTGCCGAGACTGTAAGTTTAGAAGCATCCGTCACCTCACCCGCATCACTAACAATGGGAGCAGTACCACTGTTCTTGGGATAACCGGCCCCCAAAACACCTTTCTGCAGACGCTTTATTGCGATCCGTCCATTTTCTTGCAAGGCAGACATACCCCCACGCGCACCATAGGTTTGCTTGCTGCCCACATAAACGGCAACCACACCACTAAGCAGAACCACTCCCACCAGCATGGAAACCATGAGTTCAACCAAGGTAACGCCTTGCTGAGACTTATTGATTAAGACTTGTTTACGTATTTTCATGGCTAGGGGGTGAAGGTCATTGAAATGGTATTAGTATCAGCCGTACCATCGTCATCGTCGTCATTGGTTTCCGACCAGGTCACCGAGGCGGTATATTCCACGCAAGGCGCGGCAGCAGGAGTCGAATCAGTATCAGTGCAGGCTAAAGCCAGTACGCCATTAGGTAGTAACTTATCAACCCTACTTTTAACCGTGTATATATCAAACAATGCCAACTCTGTTACGGAGCATTCATCCGTAACACAGCTTTTATCCCCGACTATTTTAGCCGCGCTGTAGTGATTATCCTTAGCACCCTTGGGATTCGCTCGCACTCGCTCTATCAACTCGGTCAACAGACCTGATGCTTGCGTTCTGAAATAGGCATTACCCGTATTTTGCAACCCAAACATTTGCAAACGTGCAACGCCTAGCAGGCCAATTGATAGCAAGACCATTGCAACCAGGACTTCCAGCAGCGTGAAGCCTTTTGAGTTCTCTCTGCAGTGCAATTGAATCACAGTACTTCTTCCCTGATTAACGACAGTTTTGCCGGGCAGAATTACAAACCTGGCTTGAGTCATTAGGATTACAAGTGCGAATTGAGCCTATACTGCCTAGACAAATCATTCGTCTATCGTGATCTGAATCCAACTGAAAATTCACCGCATCAGAACCCGCGCTGGGATGTCCCGGTTCACCGTAATCAGCATTACCATTTGAATTGACCATGCCATCTCCCGAAAACACAATTTTGGTCGGTACATCATTGATCGATACTTTATCCGCAAAGACCATACCGGTATCCGTTTCCTCTACTACATTTAGTAATTCTTCATTCGCATCACGAACACCATCACCATCACTATCCACAAATACGATCCAGCCATCATTCCAATCAGTACCACCACAAGCATTCCCTGCAATATTTCTCGTACAAATCACCACACTTATATTCCGTTTAACCGCCTCCGAACGAGCCGCATAAAGACTGGAAACCAAACGGTTTGTGTTGGCAACAAGACGGTTGCCCTCCAGCATGCGCGTCATACTCGGCAGGCCGATAGACGCGAGAATGGCGACTATCAACATAATCGTCAGCACCTCAACCAAGGTAAAACCCTTCACACTCGCCTTTGCATTCATGGGCGCATTACACTCCATCATTCACCTGGAGTTAAGCGAAAACATACGAAAACGAATAGCTAGCAGACAAACGGTAAAAGCCTTTTCTACCTCACTTAACTAACCCACCCTTAAAACGACGACTGTTTAACATTAATTCTGCAGAGCACACTCCAACTTTATGTAAGAACGGAAATATCTAACCGTCCATCGTGTATAAATACGCGCTTATCGAAAACAATAAAAACATAAAAAATGACTGCAACCACAATGTACCGATACAGCACAGGGTTCACTTTAATCGAACTTCTAATAACTTTGGCCATTGCCTCAATCGCTCTCTCTATTGGTATACCTTCTTTGCAACAAAGCCTGAATAGCAACCGGCTCACCACGCAAGCCAATTCATTAATTAGCAGCCTCTATAACACTCGCAGCGAAGCGATCAAACGCAATACACGCGTAACGATGAGAAAGTCCGGCGCTAACTGGGAAAACGGTTGGATAATCTTTACCGACGGGAATAATAATGCGCTCTTTGAGGTAAATCAGGGTGAAGATCTGCTCAGTCAATCTCCTGTTATTGCCGGTGGAAACTCACTACGCGGTAACCGTTTCGTTAGAGACTACATTTCTTACACAGGTGATGGTGGATCAAGAAGCAAATCCGGTGCTTTTCAAGCAGGGACTCTCATGCTCTGCGACCGCACAGGACTCAGCGATCCAAAACATGCGCGAGCCATTATCATTGGTAGTTCCGGACGACCACGGACCTCTAACAGTACGCGGGATTTAAAGAGATGCGTGTAGAGAGGTTATTAGTCATCCCAAAGAACTTGGTATTATTAGTTTCATAAGCAATTGCAGCTCATAAGATCAGGTCATCCCGGCAGGAAGCCGGGATCCAGCTTACAAGGACGTTTTCCACCCAGGGGATAGCCTTCCCTGGCGTCTGGATCCCGGCTTCCTGCCGGGATGACCGAACTGAGAGGAAGCAGCATAATGCCAACACTTGGACTAATAGCGCTTTCTTCGGGTACTTGTGGTGAAAGAGCATTTGTTGGTGAACTCATTGAACATGCAGATACCTATACAACGAGGGACTCGTTTATCCGTTTAAGTGCCGCGGCGCCTGACCAACTTTATCGTCCATTGTACGCTCACGATCACGGACAATTCTTTCTGCTATTTCTTTAACGGCATTCGATAACCACATATACGTTTGAGAACCTTCGGTATAATCCGCAGGCCCAAAAGACTGCACCCTTCCCTGCTGTTGCAGTTGGTTAATCTGTTTGAATTCCTTATCTGATCCTTGTTGATAAACGCCGTAGGTTTTTCCATCACCCTGGTTTACCACAGAAAAAACGGGAACATCAGAGGGTCCGTCGGCAACGTAAATCATATTCTTTACGGGAATACGCCGATCATCTACGCCAATTTTTGCATTGACATCAATTTCCAGGTGTTTATTTGCACCCTTATTGATTTCAAAAACTGCACGCGTCTTAGTCGTATTATCTAAAACATATCCAAGTTGCGTAACAACAGGATTATCGGCATTTAGATCTTCAATTAATTCACAGCCCCAGATACCGTCCAGATAAGGTGCAATTTCACTGCCTTTGATCATCTGACTCAAACCCGTACTTACCACATAATGTTCAAGTGTTATTTCATGATGAAGAAAAGATTTATTACTCTTCAATTGCGTATTAAGTGCAGGGAAGAAATCAGGCAAGCCAGGATAAAAGTCTAACTCTGCTCCCAATTTACGCAAGCATTCATTCGTCAGCCCCTCAAAGTGCCCGCGACGAACATATTCAAGAATATGATTTAAATATAAGACTTCTGTAGAAATTTGCTCACATCCCCTGTCGCGGTACTTTTTGGGCAGTCCATTTACTTCTTCCCAAAAAGCTTGTTCGTCTACGCCATATTTTTCGAACAATGGCCGTTGCATATAACCTGAGATCAAGGTTTTATCAAAATCCCAAACGACTGCAATTATAGTTTGTGTAAAAAGTAGGCTCATAGTGATCGATAGCTTGGCTGGTTAATTGTATTGCTTTGGAAACTCTGAATATTAGCAAGCCTACGTAATATGCCTAGTATCCCCAAAAATAGCAGGAATGGTAGGCCCCAAGTACCAGAACCTAAACCGGTATATATTGGCTCTGGAGATACTGGCTTCGGGAGGACAGGCTCTGGAGATATAGGCTCTAGGTTTATCGATTTCCCAGAAATCACTGCATCAATTTCCTCTGTAAAAAACGGGACACGGGCATAAACATCGTAGAGTTCAGGTTGAGCGCAACCCACGCCCCAGCTGGTAATTCCTGCAAGCTGAAAGCGACCATCACTCCCTGCTAGTAATAAAGGGCCACCACTGTCACCAAAACAGGTACCGATGCCACCCTCTGCTCGCCCCGCGCAAAGCATATTGTTTGTCACTGCGTTAAGCGTACCTAAATTTGGTAGGAACGCTTGATTACAAGTAGCGTTCGACACCAGGGGCAAATCAACCTGGAATAGTTTTTTTACCTCTTCCGCAGCGGGTGGTTCCTCAGTATCCGTTATAGCCGCTTGTAATCCTCTCCCCAAAACCGTTGCATTTGTGCCGGCCTCGATAGCCTGATCTAAAAAATCAGCATCTGCGCGAACGACCGGTTCTATACCAGCCACCTCTGAATCAAGTTCCAACAAGGCAACATCATTGCTAATGGTGTCGGGATTGAAATGCGTATGACTAATAATTTTATCGACCCCAAACACATTATCCTGATCTGTCTCTAGATCATGCCCACCAATGTTTACGAGTAGCGATTCGGGCTGCTGATTAACCATGCAATGTGCGGCAGTCAGAACCCAATGTGCATCAATCAAAGCGCCACCGCAAAATGCCGAATCTGGAACCTGCGCGGAGTAGCGAATACTTATTTGTTCGCCCAAGGAAGCCAACAATATCGCACCATCCTCTTGAGCAATTCCAACAGCAGGAATTGTGGCCTTAAAATCCTGTAAGGTTCCTGCAAAATTTCCGGGCTCATTATTGAATATAATGCCTCCAATGCCCCCACCGCCTTGGCAGGTTTTTATCATTTCAGAGAAATTAGTTACTCCATCGCGTTCGATCAAGCAAACCGCCCCCGCCACATCTTGGCATTCCACCTGCTCTCCAGCCTTAATGCAAGTAGCAAGTTTTCCCACTACCTCTCCAGCGTCTTCTCCACTCATTGATTGGGCTGAAATGGTCTGCCCCCCTAGCCTTAACTCCCGTACTTTTTTCATCACAGCCACCATAAACGGCCAATCAAATGGCAATGATTCCTGCCCTCCTACAATACGCGCTTGTGGTTTAGCCTCCACCACAGAAACAGTGCTTAAAAAACAAAGCGTTAACAAGGAAAAGCAATACAGTTTTGTGCTAGAAAGCGCCATTTTCTTTTAAAATTCCAAATCAATGGGCGATTATACGTTAGTTGGATCTACGCAGATATTTTAGGGGGAAACATATCCTGAATCATCAAAAGCATTGTTTTTGACACTGATAATAGGCCCTTTATTAATTCGACTTTAGGGTCGCCACGGCTAATCACCCACTCAGCGCACAACGAAACGTGAAGCTCATCACGTTATTAAAGCGAAAATCGCTTAGGCATTCTCGCCTTTTCCTTAGTTATTGATAGAGTCATAAGTTCAGCTCAGGAACCGATCTATTGCGTTTTAAGATTCAGGTCAAAAGCCATAACTAATAAGAAGTGTGAGTCCAATGATAACCGTTAAGCAGCCGTACTTGTCGTCCGCAAGAAATACCTCGCGCAAAAAACTACTATTAATTTTCAGTTTAATTATTATGCTGGCATACACCAGCTGTGCTTTAGCTGTCACTAAACAAGTACTTATCCTTCACGACTCTACTGGAAAAATCGGCTTTCAAGGCAGAGAGTTCGCCATCATGCTGCAAAACCTGTTGGGTCATTTTGATACTAACACCGTCATCTTACCCGCTAAATCTTATGTTCCCGGCACAATTGATCAAAAAGACGTCACCTTTTACATCGGCTCCACCTTCGATGAATTAGGCAAGCTCACGACAGAACAAGAAAAAGCCAACTACGAAGCATTCATCGGTGATGCTGCCAAAACGACCAGAACAGTCGCCTGGATGAACTACAACCTGAATGAGATGGTAGACAAGTGGAACCCTGATGAATGGGGAGCCCGCACCTTCAAAGAAAAAATGGGTTATCCACGCGTGAATGTTAAAGACCGCGGACACAACTTCAATAGAGTCGAGTATAAAGGTGTCACGCTAGGGAAAGGTGTTATTGCCTGGGTCAACCCCGGCGCCAACCTAGCGGGTTGCGAACCGGAAGGTGAGCGTGCCTACGCCTGCTCAAGGGAACTGAACTCAATTTCCATTTCCGACAGTAGCAAAGCCCAGGTAAAAGCAACTGTATACTCCACGTTCAGCGGAGGCCCGGGGAAAGAGCCTTACATCACCCGTTCTGGGAATTTCTGGTTCTTTGGAGACATGCCTTTGAGCCATACCTCTGAAACAGACCGCTACCTTGCTTTAGCTGACTTGCTCCACGATATCGTGGGCAGTGGTGTTCCTGACCAAAAACCAACACAAGCGATGGTAAGACTAGAAGATGTCAGCGCAGGCATTGACACCGATTCTCTCGAACTCGTCATGTCTTACTTGGAAACTGAAAAAGTTCCATTTTCCATTGCGGCGGTCTCCATCTACAAAGACCCTAACTGCGTAAAATCTGGCAGCCAACCTGCAACTATAAAACTCGCAAATTCAAGTGTTGCCAATACCATCATCCCATTTTACAACAAAGGCTTGGTATCCATTATTGCGCATGGCTACACCCACCAATCTGGTAATTTAAAAAATCCATATAACGGTTTAACAGGGGATGATTTTGAATTCTATCGCGTCACCCTCAATGACGACAACTCACTTAACTACGATGCCGATGGTATACCCAAAGAATCAAAAGAATCGTGGGCAAAAGATCGAATGACTAAAACCAAGCAAGAATTGGATGACGCCGGATTTAAAGCGTTTGCTTGGGAGGCACCTCACTATTTTGCTTCCGATGAAGACTACCGTGGTATCAAAGATGTCTATTCGACCCACTATGGGCGCATGATTTATACTAACAACGAAGGCCCTGCCGAAAGATTTATTGGTCAATTCTTCCCCTACGTCATCAATTCTGACTATTACGGCTACCGCCAAATTCCAGAGAATATGGGGAATATCGAACCAAAACCTTTTTTGGGGTACCGCCCCTTATTACCTGAAGACCTGATTCTTCATGCAGAAAAACTAAAAGTTGTCCGCGATGGAGTGGCCAGTTTTTTCTATCACCCTTTTCTAGAAACAGATTACTTAAGCAAAGTCGTAAAAGGTTTCAAGGATTTAGGTTATACCTTCATCGCCCCATGTACCCTCGGAACATGCCCAGAAATTTCTCAGCCAAAAGAACTAGCAATCCCACGCGCCACCACAAACAATACTGAGATTGAGCAAGGGGAATGCCCTGCAGAGTCACAAGGTTCCAATTCAGGTGGTGGAACTACAGGACTTATAGGGTTACTAGCATTGCTTGGAGTATCGCGAATACGTAATCGTTCCATCGTCTGAGGCGGTTGCGAATACCCATCAGGAAATAAAGCCACTCACTTCTCTGGAGAAATACACCTGCAACGGATTGCTGAAATTTCTCACCGCAGTTACAACGGTGTAGAATCTGCGGCTTTCGTTTACCTCTCTACGCATTATGCTACTTAGGCCTTCATCCGCTGACTTTCAGGTTCAGTTTAAACAAAGCCTTTCCAACATGCTTTCTCCTAACGAGCTTGGGACATTTATTCTGGTACTTGCCAACAGCATGCAAGACACACAACTACAAACAGCACTCGGGCCACGACTAAAATCAACCTTCAACGACTTGGAGGCTATAGGAGATTTACACGCGGCTCCGGATGATCTATCAGTCTTTGATGCGATCAAATCCACTGGAATTTCCCAGTACTTATCTCAGTCTGCAGTTTGGAAGACCCGCCGTCTGGGCGAAGACAATCTTTGGGAATGTACCTACAACCCTGTTAGAGCATTGCGACCGGCACGCGCCTCTAAAGAATCATTCACCCGCATACAGAAACCCTTCAATGAAGAGACTTTTCATTTTGATAAAGCATTTTTACGAGCAGAGATATTAAGCGAAGAGACTTTCGAAAATACTCTGTTACGGGTGATGTATCATAAATTTCCTTTTGTACCTTATCATTTGCTCATTGTAATCGAAGCGGCTCGGCATAGGGCGCAATATTTAGATCAAAACACACATCAACTTACTTGGAATCTTGCCCATCATATATCAACCAAGATTCCAGGTTTTGGTATGGCTTATAACAGCCTCGGTGCAGGTGCTTCGATCAACCATTTACATATTCATTCGTTTATAGATGAAGCGTTGCTCTCTATAGAAAAAACCCTCTGGAAGCACAATGGAGGCTTACAAGAGTATCCTATTCATACTACTCGTTGCCTGTCATCACAAGAAAGCTGGCAGTTAATTAATCGATTACATAATCTAAATACACCCTATAACCTGCTGTATCGTGATGAGGTTTGTTACGTCATTGAAAGAAGGCCACAAGGGAGCATAAAACTACCGGCATGGATACCAAGCCCCGGGTGGTTTGAAACCTGTGGTGGATTTAATTTAGAAGATCAAGCACTGTTTGAAAATCTTAACCAAGCTGAGATTGAAGCAGGACTTTCGCTGCTTAGGATATGACTAGCCCCATCAATAAACCGTTCACAATAAAAGTGGGGAATCTCTTCGGTATTTACAGACGCAACTCAAGCTTCAAACCTCCGCCAGATCCCCTTTCAGCTCCAGCCACTGCTTACGATCAGCTGCACGCTTTTTCGCTAGCATCATATCCATAAGCGCATTGGTATCATCTCCCTCCTCGATTGTTAGTTGTAACAATCGCCGGGTATCGGGTGCCATACTCGTTTCACGCAATTGCAAGGGGTTCATCTCACCCAAACCTTTAAAACGTGTCACCGAAACCTTACCTTTTTTCTTTTCTGCTTGAATACGATTTAGCACGCCTTCTTTTTCGGCTTCGTCCAAAGCATAAAATTTTTCCTTACCCACATCAATTCGAAATAATGGAGGCATCGCAACATAGACGTGACCTGCTTCCACCAATGGTCGAAAGTGACGCAAAAATAAGGCGCAAATTAACGTTGCTATATGGTAACCATCAGAATCCGCATCGGCGAGAATACAGACTTTTCCATAGCGTAGATCTTTTAAATTATCTGAAGCGGGCTCTACGCCAATAGCGACCGAGATATCGTGAATTTCCTGCGATGCAAGTACCTGATCGGAATGCACTTCCCAAGTGTTTAGAATCTTGCCCCTCAAAGGCATGATCGCTTGGAACTCACGATCCCGCGCCTGCTTAGCCGAGCCACCGGCTGAATCACCCTCAACTAAAAATAACTCGGTCCGGGTCAAATCCTGCGATGCGCAATCAGCCAACTTCCCTGGTAGTGGTGGACCACTGGCGACTTTTTTACGTATCACTTTTTTACCCGCCCGCTGGCGGTTGTGGGCGTTGCTGATAGCCAACTGCGCGATGAGCTCACCTATTGCAACATTCGCATTTAACCAAAGCCCAAAAGCATCCTTAACCACTCCGGAGACAAAGGCAGCCGCCTCACGCGAAGATAAACGCTCCTTTGTCTGCCCGGCAAACTGTGGTTCAAGCAATTTTATGGAGAGCACAAAACTCAGCTTGTCCCAGACATCATCGGGAGTAATCTTGAGTCCGCGTGGTAACAAATTACGGAATTCGCAGAACTCACGAACCGCATCCGTTAGACCCGTGCGCAAGCCATTCACATGCGTACCGCCTTGCGTGGTAGGAATCAGATTGACGTAACTCTCGGCAACCCCTTCGCGACCTTCAGGCAGCCAAATTACCGCCCAATCAGCCGATTCCGTTTCGCCCGCCATTGCGCCGATAAAGGGCTCGTCCGGCAGACGATCTACATCGCCAATTGCTTCCATCAAGTAATCTTGCAGACCCTCTTCGTATAGCCATTCAATTTTTTCACCACTGGCCTCATCCAAAAAACTGATACTCAACCCTGGGCACAGCACGGCCTTGGCACGCAGTACATGTTTGAGCCGAGACAAAGAAAACTTCACAGTGTCAAAGTACTGGGAATCTGGCCAAAAGCGTAATACCGTCCCCGTATTGCGTTTGCCTACTTTGCCAATTTCTTCCAATTCAGAAGCCAGCTCGCCATCAGCAAAGCCAATATTAAACTCCTTACCATCACGTCGAACCCAAACCTCCAGATGCTTTGATAAGGCGTTTACGACAGAAATACCGACACCATGTAAACCGCCCGAGAACTTATAGCTCTTAGATGAAAACTTACCGCCCGCATGTAAAGTGGACAGAACCACCTCAACACCGGGGCGTTTCTTTTCAGGGTGCAAATCTACTGGCATGCCTCGGCCATCATCACTCACGGACAATGAACCATCCTTAAAAAGCACGACCTCGATTTTAGTAGCAAAACCAGCGATGGCTTCGTCGACACTATTATCGATAACTTCCTGAGCCATGTGATTAGGGCGGGTGGTATCGGTGTACATTCCCGGGCGCTTACGCACAGGATCGAGTCCGCTGAGGACTTCGATATCCGCGGAATTATAATTTGAAGCCATAAAAGCAAGGTTCCCTTAATCGATCAAGCGCACATTCTATGCTGTAACCCTGTGTGATGTCTCATAATAAATGCGCTTTTGTCTCAGGCTCCCCAACAGGGTTATCAATACATCGATATACCTAGCCTGACCCACTAGTGGGTCATCCTTCTGAAGACTTCTAACGCGCCACTAAAACTAAAGGTGCCTCAATAGAAGCACCCTTAAAGAAAGAAAATATCTAATAGATACAGAATGATAGGTGTTTTAGACCCGGCTTGATGTTGAACTACTTCTGAGGTTCAGTCTGTCCCATAGCCGGATAAAATACTAGCTTGAAGGTCCCATCCTCTTTATGGAAATATTTTCCCGCATACATGGCTTCTCTAAGTGTTTCCAGGGAATTCGCGTTAAAGTAAATCCTTTCAAGCAAATGATTGTCACCATTCGTTTTCTGATACAGATTATGCTGAAACTGTACTAATCCATTATCAATATTTTGTAGCGTGTAATTGACCGCATAGGGGTGATCATCAAGATTATAGGTAACAGAACGCTTACCAGGCTCAATCATGGGTAAGACGACGGGGCGAATCATTTGGAACTTGTGCTTTGGCACCAAAGTATCTTGCACGAACCGTTCTTCACCAAGATCATCAACATTAAAACTACCTTTAGCCTCCTTATCAAAGGTGAAACTAATATCGACAGGCTTACCATCAATATCAACAATCAATCCAAATACTCCCATTTTCTTCAAGAACTGAACGCCATTATTGGCAAAAAATAGGTACCCTAGTTTGTTTCCATCTGCGTCTTTTAAAATAATATCCAAGTTAGTTGGATACGAGCGATTGTCAGGAAGTTTTTTGTACTTGAGATCAAAATTGTACTTCTTACCCGTTTCGTCATTAAAATCGAAGTTAACTTGGGTTTTCCCTTCTCCTACATCACTCAATTCGAGAGATTTATGGACGTCAATATCACCACCTTCGATATTAAGCTCAAACGGAAGTGTATCTGCGAGGGCAATGGTGGTAAACGAAAGAAGAGCAACGCCTAATAGGATATGTTTCATGTAATAACTTAGATTTTGTGGATGAACGGTACTCTACGCTCGGTAACAAATCTTGGATGCATCAAAGTATCCAGGGCATCATGAATTCACATTGGGATAGCGCTCTTTCATGAACGAAATCCAGAGGAAATCAGAACCTAAGGTATCTGCAACGTTTTTTTCGTTTATTCATCAATATGGTGTTATTCTCAAAGTTCCGGAGTTAAATCAAGTAACGACTCATGATACTCACAAATACAGAAAGCATTCCTGGTAAAAAAATTAAACAATGCCTGGGAGTTGTCTCTGGCAGTACGGTAAGGGCAAAGCATTTTGGAAAAGACTTCTTGGCGGGCCTGAAGAATATCGTTGGTGGAGAATTGAAAGCATACACCGAGCTACTTGGGGAGTCCCGCAAAGAAGCGACGCAGCGGATGATCGAACAAGCGACTCAGCTTGGTGCAGGTGCTATCGTCAATGTACGCTATTCGACTTCCTCCATCGCATCGGGCGCATCAGAGATTTACGTCTATGGGACAGCAGTAACTATCGGTAGGTAATATGTTTGATCTCTATATCCTTATCGGACTAATACTGCTGGGCTATGGCTTTGGTAAAATGAACGAGAAAAACCACTATCGTTCCATCAAGAAGCGAGAGCAAATACTCGTAGGCTTAGCGACGACAAGTAGCAAGTATACGCTCGGCAATCAAGATAACATCACCAATCTAGAGCTCGTGACTGGGCATGTAGTGATTTCTGTTGATTATTTTAAACGCCTGCTCGCAGGACTGCGTAATATATTTGGTGGGCCTGTTCAGGCGTACGAAACCCTGCTGGATCGAGCACGGCGTGAAGCAATATTACGCATGAAAGAAAGCTGCAAAGATGCAGATGAGATCATTAATTTACGTATAGAGACATCATCCATATCAAAAGGAAAGGGCAACTCAATTGGTTCTGTAGAGGTGCTTGCCTATGCTACTGCGCTATACCGTGAGCCAGTAGAGCAATAGGGAATGGTTGAATATAAACCAGGTCTACCCGAAGAAAATAACAATGTAAGCCATAACTCACCCTTCAAGGAGTTTCTGACACTACTTGCAGGGGTATCGGCCATCATCTATATCGTATATTGGTTACTCGGTTTTGCCATCGATACTGCAGCAAATCACTTATCTTACGAACACGAAGCCCAGCTTTTCAGCAAAATCCCAATTCAAATGGACGAAGTATTTGGTGAGACGCCTCAAAAAAATGAAAGGCTTCAAACGCTAGTCGATCAATTACTAAACTGCTCTTCGTTACCGATCCCTATTACGGTTTCTGTTGCTTCCGAACCGGAACCCAATGCGATTGCTTTACCTGGGGGTCAAATGCTGGTTTTCGAAGGCTTACTAAAACATGTAGAATCGGAGAATGGCCTTGCATTTGTACTTGCGCATGAGCTCGGACATTTTATTAATCGAGATCATTTAAAAGGGATTGGCCGAGGGCTTGTTTTAGTCAGTCTATCATCGATTCTAACTGGGCCCAATTCAAGTATTTCTCGTTTACTAACGCCAAGCATTCAATTAAATTCAGCCGGATTTTCCCAACAAAGAGAGTCGTTAGCCGACATTACCGCGTTAGAAATTTTGAGATGTCATTATGGCCACCTATCAGGCGCCACAGAGTTTTTTGAATCACTTAAAGATATGGACCATCCACGTTTTACTTTAAGCCACTATTTTTCCTCACATCCACAAATGGAAAAGCGTATTCAAGCTATTCGTAAATGGCAGGTTGAGCATCAGATCGCTGAAGGAGTCACGACTGCGTGGTGAAACTCGGCTACTGCTGAAATCACAAGCCAAAACCTGATAACTTAGAAAAAGACTCTCAATTTCGCGCGATTCAATTGCGAAGGTTAATTACCTCGATTGAGTATTCCAAGGGTAGAGCCGCGGAATGAGTATCGTAAAGAACAATGCTAAAGCGATCGCAAAAATAGAACCATAAATGAAGGTATTCCAAGTAGTTGGCTTCATAACACCCAATGCAAGGATAAGAAAAACCATCGGCAAATCAAGATAGTGGGTAAATGAAGGGCCAAGCTTTGCTCGCTCCTTTTCTAACTCGGGGGTAAACTGACCGACTTCTAATGACTCCTTTGTCAAACGACGGAGTTTCATAAAATAAAGTCTAGTGATGGTATTTCCTTCTATGAACTCGAAGACAAAAAGACCAATCATTCCCGCTAGCCATGGTATCTTTAGGAATTCCCAGCCGCCAAAGTATTGAATGGTAAACCAGGTGCCCGAAAATAAGAGAATAAGGGCCCCAGGTACAACCACACCATCGTAAAACACGGCTATATATCGAATGGACTCCGAGAATCGAATTAAATCTCGATGCTGCCGTGAGCGCAAATCTGCCAACCAGACACCTATCAAACCCGCCCCCATCAATACCGCACCAATTATGTGTAGATATTTTAGCATTAAGTAGTCCACTATCTTCCTCCAAATTGTGGTTTGATAACGGCTATTGCTACCAACATTAAACAGGCAATAATATTAATGGCACCAAAAATCGCCTCTTTGTTTTCGAGTTGATGTAAATGCTCCATAGTGCCGCCGCCTATTTCATTCTTTGTAACCTCCAATATCTCTTGACCCACCGGCACAAGGAAAAACAAAGCATTCAAAACAACCAGAGCTCCCAAACTAAGATGCACAATCAGCCAGCGATGTGTTTTGAGCGGCAGTTTGCCTACGAACAACATGGCTATACCTGTCAGCACAATCAGTACTAAGCCAGGTATCGTCAAAAAATAAGTTTCAGCTTGAATCACTTCTCGTACCGCGTTCAGTACTTGTGGGTTTCCGCTCGATGATGGAACAACACTCGCAATAGCATGGCCTAGAATACTTCCAAAAAACATCACAACACCCATAATATGAGTCACTTTTATTGATTTATACATTTCATTTACCTCCTTTCAGCAGTAAATATAATGACAATATGTTACCATTGTAGCATGAATATACGTGTTGACAAGATGTTGTCATATAGGGAGATTTATTTTGAAACATACACCGAAAGGAAAGCAATTTACGGATATCGTTTTAGAGGTTTTTAAGCTCAGTGGCTTATTAGTCGTTGAGGGCGATAAATTAACAAAAGAACTAGGGTTAAGCAGTGCGCGCTGGAAAGTAATCGGCGCTGTCGTTAATTCACAAAATCCATTGACGGTTCCTCAAATCGCCAGAAACATGGGGCAAACAAGACAGGCAGTGCAAAGACTAGCAAATGAAATGGAAGGCGATGGTTTATTATCTTTTCAAACTAACCCTCACCATAAACGAGCGAAACTACTGATATTAACGGAGAAAGGAAAAAATACGTACAAAAAAATATCGGAAAAACAAATACCGTGGGCAAACGCCATTGCTTCTCAGGTCAGTATCTCAGACTTAAAATTAACTTCATCCGTATTACAAAAATTGATTGATAATCTAGAGACCTAAAAGAATTTTTTGTAGCAGGGCAATGCATAAAAACATGAATCTAAACCTAAAGAACTTAAAATGTCGTTGTAAAAAAACGCCATGCGCATTTCTTCCTGATTGATAATGTCTGCACCTAAGACAATGCCTTTGGTTAAGTACTCCTTCGACCACTATTCCGGCATAGCCGCTGTAATCCATTCTCTCTTTTCAAAGGCGATTCTTACCTCGCTGGTTATTTCAAAATCAGGCGAAGGACTCGTTAAAGTACCGTGATGCTTATCTCGTGTAATAAGCATAATCCCCGCTTCACTCTATGTTGTTTATTTTACCAGACTAATTATTCTTCCAAGAGTCTTCCATAAATGGAATTTTGTGCAGTTCCTCGCCTGTACAATCCAGCATCGCTAATTAACGGTAATACCTCGATTACGATAAGCCCTAGGAGGCTGTCCGAGAATAGAAGCCGTAGCGAGGGAAAGCTGAATCGAGACAGATTTTTCCCTGATTTGAGGCGAATATTGGGTATATTTAACGAAAATCAGGGAGAAATATGGCCGAATTCAGCTTTTCCGCAGTAGGCTCTCTATTCTCGGACAGCCTCCTAGCGCAAACCAACGTGTTCGGAGCAAAACGGGTAATTGGTATAATGTATGAGAAGCAGGTAGAGCTGTGCCGAATTCTAGGGAATTTCTAATCCTTTGGGAAGAAGTAGTTTAGGACACTACAGTAGGTAGGGTATAAGCCTTAAGAACTGTCACGCAAGCTTCGTAGCGGAGAATAAAACCCGTGAGCAATCATACGTTCGAGGATTTCGTCTGCCTGATCAATGCTGATCAGTCCATCCTTTTCCGTGGCTTTTAAAATACCAATGGTTCCTGTAATCGGGATGCCGATACGTTTACATTGATTTCGCGCTGCACGGTCATCGGTCACCATGATCGCATTTCTTTGTTGGGCAACGGCAATACTGGAAGCTTCACCCGCGCCAAGCTGGCTGGTGAGCTGTGTTTGTAGTTCGCGCTCTGTCTGGGTCAGCGAAATAAGGGAAAACGTGCGGTCGGAAAAGTGCTCGTTAATGTCGTGTAAACTGAATTTTTCCACTAGTTCAGTATAGACTTGTTCAGTCATCAAACCTTTTTTCGTGTATCTTTTTGTGAGAATGAAGCTGGCATCCGACAATAAAAAATTACTCAACGTGACAGTATCGAATACCCATCGCGGGTCAGGCATGATTCACATCATCTTCCAGAAAAGCGTTGTTTTGTGGAATGTCATGCTCTTCAAGCCAGGTTCGCATATCCCAGGGGTCAAGCCCCATATCTTCTGCCAGCTTGCCTAAACTGATGTAGCCGCCACGATAGGCTTCCAATGCGCGTTTTTGTCTATCGCTGAGAGACGCCAGTAAATCCAGTTGGTAACTGGACATGACGGCTTGTCTTACCAGTTCGCCTACTGATGTTTTTCGTTTTCTCGATAAGGCTTTTAGTCCCTCAGAAATTTCAGGCTTTACCTTGATATGAAGTGTTGCGTTTTGCATAGTGACCTGATTGTGTTGATATGTAGAACTTAGGTTACAACTTGTCGTTTTTAAGATCAAGAAGCACCTGCTACTTATACACGCTACTGGCTCATATCCTCAAATAAACTCCGAAACTTGAATTACAATCAGGCACGGCCTGATATCATTTTGATGGCGGTGACCCGTCAGATACGAGCCAGGACGGGATTCGGAGAGACCATAATCGAGGACTGGCAGCCTGGGGGACTGCTCAAGCCTTCGGCGATCAAGCCCATTGTTTTTACCGCTGAGAAAACAATTGTTAGAAAAATACTTGGGCAGCTTACGAACGAAGATTGAGAGAGTTTGAGGGCAGTTATTGATTCTACGATTGGATAACACTTGGTTTGATTTCTTCTGTAGCCAAATCTCCAATAAGGAAGCTCTGAATAAGTCCGATTAGAATTAAGCGGAGAAAAAAGGGTCTGTAACTTTCACGAAGTGAGCCGTAATAGTTATTCTATTGCGGCGATCTTCGGGGAAGTTACAGGCACTTTTAGCCCGCCTAACACATTAGGACTTGTTCAGAGTTTCCTTAAGTGATGGCACTCTACGAATAATCTCTATTCGTAAGCCTACCAGGCATGAAGAGAAGTATTACTATGCAAAAATCAGAAACTGACTGGAAAGCAGTTGATGCAATGGAAAGCAGTGATATTGATTTATTTGAATTACCCGAGATGTCTCCTGAAGATTTTGCAAAGGCTGTTGTACGTAAAGGTTTAAAGCCTGTGGCAAATAAAACCCAGGTTACTTTGAGGCTGGATACCGATGTACTTGATTGGTTTAAAGCGCAAGGTCGGGGCTATCAAACGAGTATTCATGTTTTGTTAAAAGCGTATAAAGATGCCCATCAAAGTCATAATAAATAAAAAGCCGTAACGACTTACTGAGCGAGGCAGGGTATAGGCGCAGCGCCATACACCAGCCAGTGGTGGCAACGAAGTTTTGATTGATATAAACAGAGAGTCTGCGTACAATTCATGTTACTTAATAAGGTAATACCTACTTGCTTAAATGAAGACGGTCACACTAAAAGCCGATGAGCAGTTTGATGCTGTTCTGACAAAACTGGCTGAAAAGACGCATTCTACAAAAAGCGCTGTTATTCGCATCGCAGTGTTGAATTATAAAAAGCATCTGGAACGCGAAGCTTTGCGCCAGCAAGTGCGTGTGGCATCGCTCAAGACTCGCGGTGAGGCGAGGCGGATTGCCGACGATCTCAATGCCGCGAACGCCGATGGTTTATAGGCGGGGTAATATCTACCTGGCAAATTTTAATCCTTCAAAAGGTTCGGAGGCCGGAAAAATCCGCCCCTGTCTCGTTATGCAAAGCGATTTATTGAACGATGCAGGGCACCCCAGTACTGCGGTAATTCCCCTCACCACAAAACTCATTGATGATGCTGCGCCCCTTCGCTTTCGAATAAACGCGCGTGACAAACTGGAAAAAAACTCTGATGTAATGCTTGATCAGACACGAACCATTGACAACCGGCGCATGAACAGCAAAATTCTCACCTCATTGATGGATCATGAACGGTTAGAAATCGAGGAATACTGGAAGATTGTCCTCGGCTTGAGTGAGGGCTGATGATGCTTACACAGTCTTTCGTCTGCTCTATTGTCACTGCGAAGCGGGGTAGAATTTAGGCTTACGTCATATTTGTCCCGGTTTTCCCCGGGCTTTCACAAGCAACGCGAGAACAGCTTGATAACGCCCGAGTTGAGCGGAATTTTCCTAGAGGGACACAGGGAAGTGTCCCTCTAGGAAAATTAACTCTCTAACGTCTGGTTCTCTGGCGGGAACCAACGAGGTTTGAAAAATTACCCGCGCAACTCGGGCGTTCGTAGTTGGCGCGGCACTATGGCCACTGCACTCATCTTTACTCTACTTTTTAATGCACGCAACCAAGCCAATGATCCCGCTCTGTAGCGCCGACTGCGAACTGGGAGTTATTGGGTGAAGGCGAAGGTGTTCACTGGCCAGAAATCGATGAAGATCTCAGTGTTTTGGGGTTGCTGGCTGGTACTCATTAACCATTCCCTGCAGACTGCGCCTTGCTCTCACGTAGTTACTGGCTTTTTGTTCCAATGAGAGGCTGAAGCATTTTTCTAGGATTATTGTGCGCCTTTCTGGCATACGAGTTGCCTGACATCAACAGCGTGTGTCAAAGTGACGCCTGGAAAATTGAAAACTAGGTGAAATGATGCCTCCTAATTCAGAACGTAAAGAAACGCGTCTGGTTGCGCGAACCTCTACTGAGGTTCAGGAAATCATACAGCGGGCGGCTGATTACTCCGGCGCAACACTTTCTCAATTCCTTATTGAGTCGGCGATGGAGAAGGCTTACAACGTGATTGAACGGACTGAAACCCTGCATCTCTCGATGGCAGGTGCTGATGCGTTGTTTGCCGCCCTGGAGCATTCACCAAAAGCAAATGCCAAGCTACTTAAAGCTGCGCTGCACTATAAAGATACGGTGAATGCCCGTAATCATTGAGGAAATCACCCGGCAACATAATCGCAAAGCGTTTGATTGTGGCATCCGTGATCTAAACCCGTTTTTACAACGCCAAGCCCGGAAGAAAACCTCAAAGCATATCTCCAAAACTTATGTGGCCTGTGAGGATTCTGCAGTGGCTATCGTTCGCGGTTATTACACGCTTACAGGATATTCTGTGACAACGCCGCCTGCTCACAAAGACTATAAAAAGTATCCTCCCCCACTCAGCGCGGTAAAACTGGCCCGGCTTGCCGTGGATTGTTCTCACCGGGGAGAAAGGTTGGGTGAACAGTTATTGATTGATGCCATTCATCGGACGGTGTTGGTTGCACAACAGATTTCAGCCATAGGGCTGTTTGTTGATCCTATGACCCCAAAGGTTATTCCGTTTTATCAACAGTATGGTTTTTTGCCTGGTAATCCGGATGACCACGCTTGTCTCGAAATGTGGCTACCTATCAAGACCTGTATTGAGGTTGCCAGTACCTTGCGGTGAGGGATTATCACCCAGCGCCAACCCGCAGTACCTCCAAAGTCCAATGGTGGCGATGGGCTTTTGATGGGTATAAATAGGGCGATTGGATTCTTAGAGAAGAGATCCAGCTAATTGAGGTGGTGAAGCCTTGATATTTCCAAGAGTGCATTGTCTGGGCTGCAAGGTTGGTGTCTACTATTCCCTATCTGTCAGGATACCTTTCAAGTTCAATAATGCCCCGATTAAATGGTCTGACCCACAGAAGTTTTAGCTTGACGGTAGATTACAGGCATTTCTCGATGATTAAGATATTGGGTCTTCGTGGTCTGAGTCTGATGTTAAAGTTGGGTAATGGGTATAATCTATGAGAAGCAGATAGAGCAGTGTCGGATTCTGAGTTATTTTTTATGACGCTAAAAGCAGGAGAAATAAAGTGTCCAGAACTGTCGAGTAAATTGAGGAGCAGCACCCCTTCGCTTTCAAATAAATGCGCGTAACAAGCTGGAAAAAAACTCTGATGTAATGCTCGATCAGACAAGAATCATCGACAACCGGGGCATGAACAGCAAAATACTCACCTCGTTGATGGATCACGAACGGTTGGAAATCGAGGAATACTGGAAGGTTGTTCTTGGCTTGAGTGAGGGCTGACGAAGGCCTCCTAGGTCTTTATAAATTGATTTTTCCTTCCGTGCTTTTGGTGAATGAGAAAGCGGGGTAGGGTGTGTGGCGTTGCGCTTATCCGCCTACCTTACAGAATCCGAATCGTTACCCCGTCGGCCATCCATTTAGGAATTAGGATTTAATAACGTGCGGAACTATAACGCAGATTTCTGCTCCGAGTTAGACGATCTCAAGAGGATTATAGTTATTCTACATGACGATTGAGATCGTTTAACTGGGGGCAAAAGGGCTTGTTAGAATCCGCAAGTAATTGAATCCTGATTCCTTAAAAGAGAAAGATGCGTAATAATGAAATGCTTTGTTTACCGTAGCCCTAGAAAGCCTGGTGCCTTTTTGTTTGTTGCTGAAAAAGGAGATTTTTCTGAGCTCCCAGAGGCGATGCTAAAACTGTTTGGCGCACCGGATTTTTCCTTTGAGTTTCCGCTGACCCCTGATCGCACGCTTAAGATCGGAGATGGGAAGGAGATCCTGGAAAAAATAGAAGAGCAAGGGTTTTACCTGCAGCTGCCTTTTGAGCAGGAGGAGCCCCATTAGCGGATGACGATTCTGTGGTTGCTAAAATTGCATTATCTCACGGTAACGCTATCGTTGGTGGGCTTCATCTTGCGTGGCGTTTGGATGATGCGGGAATCTCCTTTGTTACAGGTAAGGCTTGTTAAGATTTTGCCTCATGTTAATGATGCTTTACTGATTTTCAGTGCGATGGGGGTCGCATACTTAGCGGGCCTGTATCCATGGGAGCAGCCTTGGATGGCGACTAAATTGGTGGCCTTGATGGCCTATATTTTGATCGGTACAGTGGCACTTAAGCGTGGATCGACTAAGGTTATCCGTGTGACAGCTTGGGTTTTGGCTCTTGTGGTCTTTACCTATATCGTCATGGTGGCTATGACGCATTCCCCGTTACCTTTACAGAATGCTAGGCGCTGATTTCAATGAGTGCACCGTCTTCTGTTTTTGCTATTGACCAATGGATTGAAGCTCTAGGCCACAACAGCGACGATTCCAATAATGTTAACAGACTCTAATATAAAATTGATTGATCTTTATCATAATAACCTGTTATAAAATAAGTTATCATGGGCCGGTCGGGTAGGCAGTTTTCTGCCCATCGGGTCTTACCTTATTTAAACTCGTAGAGGTCGTGATATGGGGCTGTGGATGGATTTATTATTCGGTAACTGGATCGGTATATTGTCCATGTTTACCATCGGTTTCATCATTGTTATGGCGATATGGATGTGGTCGAAATTTTTGTCGCTAAGTAAAACAGAAGGGCAGTAGTCCTCGTTTTTACTAAATAAAAGGTTTTCAGGCTGCTGCTTCCAGCGGCCTGCGCTTGTTCGTCTCCCTTTTTCTACCGTTTAGGTAATCTCCCTCCGATTTGCTTATATAAATCGAGAACTCCTACCCTTTGCGGTGCCTCATATCGGCAGAATAATGGGTTAGGCAGTGAACATGGAAAACAAAAAGTTTGTACAAAAACGTATACACTCCGCGCGCCAGGTGCGCGCTATTACTGTATCTATCACACTCTGTTTTTTATTTTTCCCATGGTGCGTCATCGCAGATTCCTATCTAGATCTAATAAAGGAGGCCGCTGGAAATATTGAACTGGATCCGGGGAGCAAAGCAAAGAGCTTGGGTTTAAAAAAGGAAGAACCGTCTATTAATCTTACACGTGATTTCCCTCTTGGAATGCTCTACTTCGATTTTGAATCTTCCCTACGGCAAAGATATATTGGTAGCTTCGCTTTCTACAATAAGTTGGATAAATCAAGGAAGATGAAAGTGTATGAAGCCTATCAAAGTAAACCAAAAATTGAATATATTCGAGAACTTATTCAGGATTACTACTTAGGACACTACACTAGATAAGTATTACAACTAACTTGCCCTTCTGTTTCTTTTTTGCGTTACGCAAACAGTTACATGGCTCGGCAATGCGCCTGTTTGCAAGCCTTGAAGAGAAACAGAATGACTGTGCACGTTATCAAACTTATTTAATTTCCGTTCCTTAGGGAATAATCCAGTGTGAGAGTAGTGCTTATGGGTAACAATAAAATAAAGGAAGAATAATGCGATATAAATCAATTATAGCTTCAATTGTTACACTTTTATTGAGTCAACAGAGTGCTGCTTTGGATGTAAAGCTAGATGAGTTACGTGACTCCATCGAAACGCTCCACAACGGTCAAGTGGTTAAAGTCGAACGCATTCAGGATATTGAACACACAATTACTGGAAGTTTTTCCAAAACTTCAAGAAAATGTCCACCTTTTTGTATTCAACCTACCCAAGTGAATCCGAGTGTACGTACGGTTAGCGAAATTGATATTTTTAATTTTATGGAGAAAGATATCGCTGCTGGAACCGGTGTTTTAGTGGATGCGCGAATCGAATCTTGGTTTAGAAAAGGAACAATACCTGGATCCATTAATATTCCATTCACAATATTTGAGGCGTTACCCAGCGATAAAACTTTAGTCGATGCTCTGTATAAACTCGGTGTGCGTCACCGAGGAGAAGTGGGTGCTTTTACACGCATGCTGGAAGGTTTTGGTTTTATGGATGGCCACCTAAAAACCAATGATTGGGACTTTTCTCAATCCAAGTCGTTGGTGCTTTGGTGTAACGGGCCTTGGTGCGGGCAGTCACCGCGCGCTATTCGAGCGCTGCTGAAACTTGGATATCCCGCCAATAGACTGAATTATTATCGTGGTGGAATGCAGGTTTGGCAAATCCTTGGACTGACTACTATTAATCCCTGACTTTTATGAATACTGCTCGAGTCGATCTATTGTGCTTTATTGCTAGTTGTTAAAGAGTAGGATATCTCAACACTAAATTAGTCGGATGGAGAATGATGAGGCTCAAATTCTGATCTAAAGCAGATCGAGGGGAACTGGTAAGGATATAAGATACGCCCGAAATGAGGCAGCACGCACTAAATACCCCCCCACCCCCCCCCCCCATCTTACTTGTCTTTTTGTTCGTCTTCTGCGTTGCAACTTTGGTTACATAGCCGTGCTATACGCCCTACGCTGCGCCTGGAAGGCAAACAAAAATCCTACGCAATATTGGTGGGTTATTCATTGCGTGCTGCCTCAGTTCGGGCGTATTAAATAGCGGGTTAACGTGCGCCGAAAACGACGATGGTTTTACCGTGCGCGGAAACTAGGCCTTGCTCTGAAAGGTCCTTAAGTACTCGCCCAGCCATTTCGCGGGAACAACCCACAATCTTCGCGATTTCTTGGCGGGTGATGCGTATTTGCATGCCTTCAGGGTGTGTCATTGCGTCAGGTTGGCCGCAGAGTTCCATTAGGGTGTGCGCGATTCGTCCGGTAACATCCAGGAAGGCTAGATCAATGACTTTGCGGCTGGTTTCACGCAAGCGCGTGGCCATTTGAGTGGCCAGTGAAAACAGAATCTCGGGGTCTTCGCTGGAGAGCTTTTTAAAGTGGCTGTAATGGATTTCGGCTACTTCGCATTCTCCTTTGGCAACAACCCAAGCGCTACGGGCTTTTTCATCAAATAGCCCCATTTCACCAAAGAATTCACCCTTGTTGAGATAAGCGAGCACCATTTCATGGCCGTCTTTATCTTCAATCATTACCGTTACGGAACCACGGGTGATAAAGTACAAGGTCTCGGGCGGATCACCCGCGTGGATGATCACCGAGCGGGGCGGGTAATGCTTTATATGGCAAAGTTGAAGGAACCGGTCGATTACCGGGCTAAACTCTGGCACTGATCTTTGTAGAGCAACCATGCTAATTCCTAATTTATTCCCACTAAGGGGGTTATTGTCCGTTTCTACGTATGATTCACAAATTTAGTGTAACCTTTTAACAGTATAGTGAATTCTTCGCAAGTTATGTGACATATCTGGCGACAAAGGGTAGGAAAATGAAGGCACGCGTACGTTGGTTGGCCCCTATGGGGTTTGTTGGAGAATCTGGAAGTGGCCATTCTGTAGTGATGGATGGGCCGCCGGAACATGGGGGTTCGGACCTGGGTGTAAGGCCCATGGAAATGCTGCTATTGGGTCTGGGCGGTTGCGCCAGTTTTGATGTAGTGCATATTCTTAAGAAGTCGCGTCAGGATGTTACGGATTGTGAGGCGTTGCTGGAGGCGAAGCGAGCGGACCAGGAGCCGAAGATCTTTGTACATATACACCTTCACTTTGTGGTCACCGGGCGAAATCTCTCGGTTAAACAGGTGGAGCGGGCCATTCAGCTTTCAAGTGAGAAGTACTGCTCCGCATCTATTATGCTGGGAAAGACGGCAACGATTACCCACGATTATGAAATGAAGCAGGCCTGAACCGTAACGGCTTAAATTCGGTAGCTTACCGCTGTCATTACTTTTGCAGTAACGCGCATGAGCTGTTTTACAGGTCCAGGCAAGGGTACGCCTCCAAGATCTACCGCCTTATCGCCATGATGAGCCTCATCAATAATCATTTGATCGACGATGGCTTTGCTTTTTTCATCATTGTTCGGCAGGCTTTGCTGGTGTTCTTGCAGATGCTTGATAACTTGATCTTCGGTTTCCTTGATAAACCCCAGACTCCATTTGTCGCCTGCAGCACCTGCAATGGCGCCAATACTAAAAGAGCCCCAATACCAAACGGGCCCTAGCAAGCTGGTAGACTGGCCAAGTTCTTCGACGCGTTGTTTGCACCAAGCGAGGTGGTCAGTTTCTTCCTGTGCGGATTCCTGCATTCTTTCTTTAACTACCGAACTGCGGGTTGCCAGTGATTGGCCGTTATAAAGTGCTTGGGCGGCAATTTCTCCGGCATGGTTAACGCGCATCAGGCCTGCAGCGTGTCGAGATTCTGTTTCACTGAGATTCGTATCGGCAATGCTACTGGCTGGATTAGCTCTTGCGGTACCCTGATGCCGACCGTGTACGGCACGTAGACTACGTTCGAGATGATTGAAAATTTGATCGAGTGCACTGAGTTGGCGCATGGCTATAGCATCTGTAATAAATAAGGTCTATTTTACCCCATTTTTAATGCATGAAGTTTTCCATTGATAATTTTTTGTGGTTTGCGCTGATGCGAAATAAATGAAACAGGGAATAATTATAGGATCGGTACTGTTAATGTACTGTTCTCAACTCACAGCCAGTGAGCAAGAAACTGGCTGGATGGGTAGTTTCTCCTTGGGCGCGATTTTTACCTCGGGTAATACTGAAACGCGCCATCTAAACGGCGGTATAAAGCAGAAAATTGCGGATGAACGATGGAGTCATGAGTTGGAGGCCTCACTGCTGCGGCATGACACTCCAGAGAAAGTTACCGCAGAGCGTTACTTGGGGAACTACAAAGCGGCGTATCGTTATCGCCCCCGCATGGAAATCTTTGTTGATTTCCGTGGCCTTAAGAATCGGTTCGCCGGTTATGATTATCAGCTTTATGAAACAATGGGCTATCGACTTACCTTAGTGGATAAGCCTAAGGATACTTTCAAAGTTGAAGCGGGCTATGGATTCACCCAGATGCGAAAAATAGATGATGATAAGGAGCAAACCACTGTTTTGCGTTTAGAATATGAATATGTCCATCTGTTCGAAAACAAAAACCAGTTCTCCACCGATTTACTTGCTTTGGCCGCTAAAGACAATACTCACTTCCATTCAGAGACCAAAGTGAAGGCGCCGCTTTTGTGGAATATTGCTATTGAATTCTCTATAAAGCTTAATCACAACACTATCGTGCCGGATAATAAAGAAAAAACTGATACCACAACGACCATAGGGCTTGTTTATGACTACTAGGAGCCTGTCCGAGAATAGAAGCCGTAGCGAGGGAGAGCTGATTCGAGGCAGATTTTTCCATGATTTGAGGC
>JAUTBT010003118.1:0-48235 GCA_032361225.1 Lepetodrilus schrolli | reverse complement strand
AGAGAGAGAGAATAGACAGACCGAAGAGAGAGACAAGAGACCAGAGAAGAGAGAGAGAAGAGAGAGAGAAGAGAGAGAAGAAAGGGAAGGGGAAGGGGATGTCTGTACATGTATTTGCATGGATGATTTATTATTTTTATATTATGTTATTTATATATGTATTATTTATTTATTTATTTATTTATATTATTTATGTATTTTGTTTGGGGGTGTGGGTCGGGGGTAGGGGGGGGTGTGTGAGGGAAGGATGGGTACAGTACGGTTGCAGATGTTATGAAATGAGAACACTAAATTTTATATTACTATTTCCAAAACGTTAAGTAAGCCGTACGCTTATTTTCTGTTGCATGTCTAAATACATGTAGATCAACCGATCATAAAAATAAAATAGAGCACATCATTATTGCCATGGAGCACTGTAAGCTTAATCAATTAGCAAGCCCAAAGCCATAACCATATCGCACCACAAGACTATACACGTACACACATTAGCAATATTAGCTGCTAGCTTAATACTAAATGTAACTTCCATGTCAAATTAAAATACATACCACCCAATGCGACACAAATGAACATTTAGTTCATGTTTGAAGGAATAATTGAGTCACAGCATAATGTATGCGTTATCTGACTTGAATCCTGACGCTTCCTTTCATCGCCGACCCTCTTTGCTCTTTCACGGTCCCTCCAGAGACAAAACACCGAGACGGTTAAACTGATTGCAACAGAAATGTGTTGTAATGGAATTAGTAATGCCTGTACGCACATGTGGAGAAATAAGCGTTTCTATTTGCTGTAAGTTCTAATTCTATTAGTCCACCTAATACGAACATCTGTCTGACCAGACTGCGCCCGATGGAAGGATTTGATAAAAGAACATTTTCGTTGGATCAAGATTTGCTAAAAACAAGTACATAAAAACTAGTATCTGTAATTAATTATATTTTTTTTTAGGAAACGCTTTCCTGTCTAACTCAGCTTTTCCTTGCTTTCTTCTATACCTCCTCCGGCAGTTTACAGATAATGTTTATGTAGGCTGTAAAAACACTCCCAAATATATATGTAGAATCCATCCATTGCCAAATGTGTTATACAATGTCGTGCATGTACCTCTATTCTGTAGATGTTCCCCGAAATTACCTATTATGAGTGTCTGGTGCATAACTCAGGTTTTATATTCAGTTTACCCTCAAGTTTTGATAACATACAATAAAAGCAATCCAGACAGCATATTATATCCATTTTCTGTGCTAATATACAGAGGACTGTGTATGAATACGAGATATAAGACAGCGCTCTGACATGCCACACAGCCATTAGCGGAGATCGATAGTCCGATATGCAACCAGGGGTTCTTTGGCGTATGATTCATAAACAAAGATCATATTAGATATAGGAAACAGTATGCTAGGGTACATTGTCGGACCCACACAGTGCGCCTTGTCTCATAATACGACAGCAGTCTTCACGTGCAATCTTAACATCTTATCGAGGTATTGTTATAGATATGCCAACAATAAAGTGTTCAACGATTATGGCATTGGGTAGTACCTATAAACTGTTGTCACTGGGGAAATTATATACGAGTCAAAGGTCGGAAGGAACTCTAGATATATTCCATTGTTATGACTTACATGGTTTCAATATTATAAAATATTATTGTCGAAAAAAAATGATTGATACAAAAACAGTTCCGATTGTAATAGTGCCGTTAAAATACAACACAAACTATATCAACATCATGAGTACATGTGATATTTAATTTAATCGAATTGCCTCAATTAACGTATATGTTTTGTTCCTTGATATAAAACAATCAAATATGTAAATCATGATTGGCATTAGATGTTTACTAAAGCTTCTCACAACTGATGTAATCCTGAAGTAAAATGTACGTGCTAATCAGCGACATCGGTGATATTAGATATTATTAATTTATTCTGGAGATGTAATTTAGGTTCAATGTGCTCTCTGATAGTTCCAATCTGTGAACAAGTATCATATATATGAATGTATTCTATAGCATGGGTCAGAACGTTCATGTCGCTACGAGAATGGTAACTCATACACTGTACATATGGAGGTAATTGCACTGTGGAAAAATACACATGGTGAATGCCGAATTGTGTCGCCATAGAATTAAGCTAATGGAGACTATGGAGCAAGTTTTAGAATTTGTGTTTTATGAAGACAGTAATGGATATTTATGATTTACGATTACAAAGACTGAATGCTGGTCCATTTATTCTGCTGCCTTAGACGGTAAACATATCAGTGTTTTAATTATCTTTAAAATATCGCATCAGAAACCCCGCGGAATAACCTATTTAGGGAAATGGTATATTTCTGTAGCTATGAGCATGGTTTAATTTGTAATGTAAATGTATAACATAGCACATAGGCATGAACTAAGAGACATGGATATATGAATGTAAAGCTCTGAGATATAGAGGATCTCATATGAGTGGTCATATAATACTGAATGTATTAAACATGCGAGCATAATATCATTTTTGTCAACGAGTTTAATAAATTCAGTAATATATGAACACGAACGTGAGATTATATTTATCACATAACTTTAGAAAATAGTGTAATATCGATTTTCAGTTACAAATACTATAATTACTAGGAAACGGGGTTAAAGCATGCAGACAAAATATAGTTCCAAGTAAATGTGTAAATATGAATAAATGTGTTTGCATATTTAATTGAAGACATGTTTTAACTATATATTCGACAAATTAAGTCCCAATAAGAAGCTCTAAAAGAAGTCCAAAAAAACTGATATCGAGTATGAATACAATTATAAATATCTATTGTGTTAATGCACTGGTGAAAATATTTGTATTTATAGCATGGGTTTATTGCACTCCCAAACTCCTATGTTATGTGATAACATGATATATATGTTCCCAAAGCAATGATAATACAAATATCTACTTGGTATGATCCCATATATCAGACAAATCTCCAATTCGTGCAAGTTTAAAGCTGGTATTATTCCCTGCCTGAAATATGACATGCGAACAAAAACAATCCGTCTTTTTTGGGGGGGCAACTGGTGTGATCAATTAACACTACCTATGATGTGTAAAGATCAGAGTACAGTTAATTGGCTAAGAAATACAGAAGTGCAAAAGAAAATAGTATTCATGATAAACAATGTACAGAACACACCGGGGTTCTCAACCGATTGATAAAACTCTCAGTTGGTAACGTAAAAATAATAATGATAATAATAATAATAATGAGTATTATTATTATAGTAGTAGTAGTAGTAGTAGTAGTAGTAGTAGTAGTAGTAGTAATAGTAGTAGTATCAGCAGTAGTAGTAGTAATAATAATAATAATAATTACGTGCTCAAATCGCAAACATGAACAAGTATCTTAAAATGTCGCATTTCATAATCAGGTGACCCTTTTGATGCAATATATGTTAGTATCATCCAGCATTAAATGTTAGCGACACCTTGACATTACTTGCCAAAATAGTTGATAACATTAAACATTTCTGGTGTAATAGTTCAGTGTGTTAGTTGCATCACATTTCTTTGTAATGTGTGGGCGAATTGAGGTTTATCTGTGCATTAGATTGTGAATACCAGATGTATAACATTGCAATTGAGATGTAGCGATCGCAAACTGCACGTAGAACCTTTCATACAATAATACATTACTGCAGTATTCTAGAAATTAGCATTAAGATGGCGTCTATTATTTCGGGAGTTAATTTTCTAATAATAGCAACAACTTAACACTGTAGCATATTAAATGTACATTGAAATATTACCCATTCAAGTTCGATTTTTCTTTTTGTAATAAAATATTTAGCATCCACTATGCTTTTATTATTCTGAGTATTGTTTATAGTGTAAAGCTGCACGAGGTTGACATGGTTATTGTGTTTGGTCACATTGTTTCTCCATATAATGACTCGTCACCCGCGATATTTCTATTTAACCTTGATAACAACTATTTCCACAAACCAATGTCACCAACTTATTAAAATTAATAGTGTCATCCGATGTCATCTATTCATCATTATTGTCCATAACATGCAGAGACAATTATCATTTAATACGGACCCGTGACATTGTTTCTAGAAACGACCTCTGTGTTTTGGGTGGCATTATCAAAGACACCAAACCTGCTTCTATTTCTTTGGGTCCAAAGGAGGTGTAAGGGTTTTGTTGTTTACTGCCCACTGTAATGTTTATCGATTCCCAGCAAACTGCCCTTCTCACAGGAACGCCAATGATATCAGTTTATTCCACACAGGGTTGGTTGACAGAGCTGTACCTCCGCAAGACAACGCATGTCAATCACACTGGTGATCCCGCCCATTGCAGATATCCATATGATACAATGATAGTATTCCACATCTTACCAGTAACAGACGTAGCCACGCCCCTCGCCGAAGGCCAACAAATACCATGTGCTTGTCTCGTCTCCGACAACGGAGGATTATCGGACCATAACATCACCGCGCCAGATAGCGATTGTATCTGACTTCCAAATCATCTGTAATTCACTATGCGTGCCTCATAACTTGGTTGAACCAAGCGCTCGGATTCTCAACTCACGTGTAAATTTATGCACGATCACGCCCGCTGTTTTCCTTCGGCATTGGTGGCTGTGAACAGCGAGTAGCAGTCGATTCTGTGTGCAGCGGTCTGCCAGCCCCCTTCTCTTGGCCGTCAGTCGCTAGACGGCGCTCACATCAACATTGCCAGTACATGTTATGGGGGTGTCCCCGTGTTAGTTGTCTCAGTGACAGTCAGCGGTGACGGATTTACCCAATGCTACTGTTCTCACAAACGTCGTAGTGAACAGCTTGGAGATAGCACTATTTTGTCTTATCGTGTGACCCTACACGGCCAATGTTGTAGGCAGGATCAAAAGCTTGATGGTTCTTGCGTACAGTGAGTCCGTGATTCACATGCACGGTGTCTGACCAGGGTGTTTACTGGGAGGTGCTCGGACTACTGGTCTATGTTAGGAGATTGGAGGTGGCTGTGTCGCCAGCACGGAGTTGTAGTGTACGATGGTACACATGACAGTGAAACCTTCAGCCATGGACTGGGTTCTTGGAATTATACTTTTATCCCTAAACGCATGGATCTCACAAGGTAAGAATCTCGTCAACACCCTACTACTACTACACACTATTATCATCAGTACACGCAAACATGTATGCATTATAAAGAACATTAAACACCTGCAGTAGTCAACCAATATCACATAACTAATGGAATAATGTTGATGGCTACTTGTCCGAATACCGCGATGTGTGTTTATCACCAATGGCATGGTGAGGTATTTACTTGTGTGTTTTGGACATCCCGCCTCTGCTAGACGACTGTACATGATACTACTAGATGATGAGAGTGGAACTACTCAAAAAGCCAAAGTTTCATGCCAGCCTTTGAACTAACATCTCGATGTCCAGATTTGATTGTGGTTTTATATACACGGCGTCGTAGCGAGGAGATATGTACCGAACGGAGCTAATTCTCATCCTCCAGAGACTGCGTGTAATAGACGGTAGTCTCCAGACTCTGCCGTCCATCCCCTCATTCAATAACCTCCTCGCCACGGCTCGCCCCTCGCTACGGCTCGCTACACGTCCGTGATTCCTGTCGAGGTCTCACTCAGTCCATCTTCAGCCAGCGCTATTCGCGTAAATATCATTACAGTTGTAGTTCTCCCAGATGTCCACGTTGTCGCTGTCAACGTCGCGGCTCCTGTCACATTCCTCAGTGCTATCGCCCTGTAATGAGTGTCAAACTCGTGGATCTTTTCGTAGGTCCATTGAGAATTACCGTTCCTATAATGGCTAATTTGAAATCCATATAAACTTGGAAACGAATAATTTAAGTAAACATTCTGTGATTGGAATTAATGGAATCGAAATTGCATTGTTGTCAGAAAATATTCAAAAATGTGTGTTTTCCTGTTAGTTTTCTACATAAATAATAAACCAGATATATTTTTACTAACTTTGATTCACAAAAGGTTATCACATTTTTTTTCAAAGGTAATGTGCATGGCATAAACAAATTACAAGTTAATGACGTTAATAATTATAAACTATTATTAAATTATAATTTTGAGGATAAAACGTGATAGTAGTATTTTTTTTCTGGCATCAAATCATTTCCATCGCAATCTATAAATAATACCTAACACAATGCCATTATCTCTCATTGTATGAAAACCATTATATTTGGAACATTTCACTCATGCTGATGTTGATTTATATGGGTAATTTTATATATCCAATTCTTCTAAATAGTTCCACTTCAACGATATCCTACCAGCTTGGCCTTCCAGGATAGTATTGTTTGTCTGAATCATACATGTTTTACGTCATAGGGTTTTATCCGCAGCCCGAAATTGTATACTGACAATTTCATTGATTTATAATAATATTAATAATAATAATATATTATTATTATTATTATACTACTATTAGTAGTAATAGTAATAACAATTGTGAACCAGAATTGCCTCTTCGCCCCTTGCTAACTCTCACCTTCTTTCACCTGTCCAAGACAAAATCCACATTCCTAACTGACCAGGTGTTGTCAAATTCAATGCTCCCCTGACGAGGGTGGCACTGACCACCCTATATATTTAATATCCGAACTATTCATCGCTGTAAACTGACACTCGCACACACAGAATGCCTTCTCCCTGATTTGTGACAATACGTTTAACAAATGAACCCTCCCTGCCCCTGCGCCCTGGGTCTTGTCCCAGGGTTCTGTTTGCCCAGCCTGGATGTGCCGTCGGCTCGGGTCGTAGGATTTTTGTCTTTTCTATTATAAACGGACTAGCCGTTTTCTGAGCAAACACACTTCGTTCAATCCTGTTTTTCATTTTCCTTTGTCTGTTATTCTGGCAGGAACAAAACACAATGTTGTCGATCTAAATGAGGCGGGAATTGGGGGTTTAAGTCAGGTTCTGACGGTGGGGCATGTGTCCAATGTTGTCGCAAAGGATATCACTCCAGAAGAAGAACTCTGCTACTCTGAGACAAAGCTAATCCTCATCTGACAGTTAGGAAAGCCGAGAAACACGGCGGGTTTCGTACAATCTGTTTGCGATTATTCAATGACCAAACTCCGACCAACATCGGACTGTGTTTAATGTTTAACTAATTTGAAATCAGGGCAATAAAGACTTCATCCCAGGTCAGCAATTGCACACGAGCAAACCTCCAGCGTCATAGAAATATTCAGGTTGTAAATTAAACTGGGAACAATTATGTTCCAGCTAATTAAAAACCGGATAGCAATATGATGTAGATTCATCCTTTGTATGGCGACAGAGGTCTTTATATTATCAGTATTTTAATACCAAACTTTGGCGATCCAAGCTTAAATTCTTCTCCAAAATACCTTTGGCCATCTCGTGTGTTATGTCTAGGGTCGGGTACTTGAAAGACTCCCACTTATAGATTAGACTAGCTGTAGCCCCTACTACTGTAAATAATTAACTACTTGCTAATGTTCAATGGATTTCAACACACTAGAGAGATTTGAACTCGACATACTCTGGGTCTAAATAGGAATCGATTGTTTCTAGATATACATTTATCCTTACAATACTCTGCTGATTATAAGATGAATTAAATAACTGCTCTGACATAAGAAAACGTAACAATGCGGAATATACAGCACGTTGTTTATCCACTGTAATCACAATAACAGCACCAGACTGTTGGTAAAGAGCTCAGATTTCCGTGCGAGTAATTTGTATAGCTTCATTTGAATGGCAAGTTAATGAGAATATCCAGACATATTTCAGCTCATGCTCTTGTTATACATGTTGCCATTGACTGCCAGATCTGCAATTTGTCTCATTGATATTTGACTAAGAGAGAGATGATGGGACTTGATAGGGACATGATACAAATTCCCCACGGTCCACGGCCCCGTTCCCAGCGTATGTAGGATGTCAAGGGGCTGCTGTCTAAATTCATCGCATTGAGAAGGCTTAGAACTATCTGCCAAATCCGTCTCTCTGTGAATCAATACGCCCTGGTCAGTACGTTGAGTTGTCGGCATTGCTGGACTCTCGGTCCGCTACGATTGATTGCGGCCTATCCGTATTCACATCGCCGATCATTATCGGAGCAAATCGAGTTTACGTGATGAGTTGTATGGGCTAGGTGTTAGTTCCATGTAGCCGCACCGCGGCACCTGCGCACCTGTGTCTGGAACCAGCAGCATGTGAGAGTAGGACGTAATATACTAGACGGAATCCTCGGGGGTAGTAGACGGAATCCTCGGGGGTAGTTACGGGTTTGTCAGAGGAGTATGCTTGATGACTGTCAAAGAGTTTAGGGGCTGCGTGTGCTTGACGTCTCCTTCCAGGGGGCTGTATTATAGGCCAGTAGATTGTAGAAGCTGGGTGAGGGTGATTATAGACTCTGCTTCAGCCCGAGGGTGGAAGTGGGTCTCACAGTAAGCAGATTGGTCGTGCGCTACGTAGTTAATGCGCTTTCTATTGATCTCACGGCTGACAGCACACGCCTGATCCTGGCCTTGCTAGAACTAGACTGCTAACTAATAACCATCTCTAATGTTACGTTCAAAGTAGTGCCCATTGTTTTCACCCTTACCACGACGTGCGGCTAATTGTTTATAGCACTATACCTATATTTTCACAAATGGATACAAAGCAAATATGAAAAAATAATTATGATATTTTTAGATTGTGTTAGTAATACGAAATATACACGTTTGCATATCACCTGCCTATCATCTGTATAGAAGTGTTGTATTAGTAATTTGTCTCATCCTTAGCTCGAATTATTTTCTCCACAACACCTGGTGCTTATACTGTCATCGCGTATCGATTGCTTTGTTTCAGTCTTAAAATAATTTACACAGGCATGCATTATTGATTTTTTTTAAATGTCAAACGTCGCTTAGTTTCTTACCGACTCAAATATGGACGTATAAATACATAGCTAGCAGTTCTATTTATACAACATTAATGCATTGATCCATTTGCCATATGATTCTCAAAGAAACGTCTTTCTTCATTACACAGCTTGTGTGTGTACATTTCTGCATACTAGTAAATGTGTAGAGTTTATGGTATTGCGGGCTAACAATTAAACGTCGCTTGCCGTATGTCTCCGGCTAATCTTCAAGTGAAGCGTAAATACCAAATTTATGACATATTTTCATTCTTTGTGTACAGTATACCATACAATTGCCATGATTTGTATCCACGTTGACAACAGTGACATGTGGCGTTAATATTATAAAGGTTGATTATAAAGCTCGGTCATAAAGCAAAGGTTTATTTGAGAAAACTGGTTTCACTTGAAGCCTTCGTATTGCACCAGTGTACGATGGTTCACAGCGACTCGCTTGAGTTCCAAGCACAACATTATCGTACATAGATCACTGATCAGACTTCACGGGTGCAATGTGTTGCCTGTAACGGGTAGTGTTTGGTTCCGCGCACACATATGCACACACACGCACGCACCCAGACACACAAACACATATATACACGCCTAGTCGTCCACACACACGCACACATAAACGTACAACACACACACAACACACACACGCACGCAAAAGCATGTGTTTTTCATATTTAGATATTTGAAATTGATATTTTTAAAAAGAATTATTCTGTACTGTTCACCATGTCTTGGTATATGGAAGCACTTGCTCTGTATAAATCTACGTAATATTATTATGTTTGGCTATTTCAAGGATTTAGTCAAATGCCAACCTAATATTCTTTCCCCTCCAGACGACCACGCACGCATCCATACATTTGGATTGTCAAAAGAAATCATAGGATTGAATATTCATTTAGATTTAGTTGTTCATTTTGCAGCGGAATAATGTTTGTTTTAGCTTGACTTTAAATAAATCTCTTCAGAAGGAAAGTCTTTTACTGTGTACACATACAAACCCGACTTGACATGAGCTGCATTAAATAGACTTCCTGTACTCAGGGGTAAATGCTCTACGTCATCTCCAATCTCTATTAACGTCAAACATTGTAAGACATTTAAAGCAGGAAGGACCAGGATGCAGTGCGGCGGTCCTGGTTGTCCTTGACCTTGTAATTGGTAACAGAAATAAGGGACATTTTCCTATTCTAGAAGTTCCACCCTCCAAGAACCATCCCCCACTAGTCCCTTCCCCTGTCCGTGTGATGGTTTGCAGTGCAACTTAATGTATAATGCATGATCACTTTACATTCACCCATTTCCGACTTTGCAAGCCAGACTGCCTATTTACCACCGTCTTTATAAGGGCGAGCATATATAATTGATTAGGACACAATATTGCTGTAAATATTTATAATCACTCTTAGCTAACAATGTAGATTTTATTAGTAAATAGACAGGTCTGTGGTTGATTTCCTGTGATATCTGCAGTCAGTGGTGGTACTGTGGTGTACGTACGTTAATACTATAAGACAGATGATGTATTCCAGGGGTAGGACAAGGTTGTAATCAGGTTGTAACCTTCCGCTATCACAACGTAGTGCAAGTGGCAGACAATAGAGTTGTGCACACACAATAATCCACTTGGAACGCCAAGATGTGATTTATTAATCAGAATAGGGAAGTCACTTCAGCGTCCAATTACAGTCCGTGCACTGCTCACATGCCATCCAATTTATAGCAATTCCACAACCCTTGTCTTATACAACCATGCATAGCTTTACAATAGTTTATTTTAATATTAATTGTGCTACGTTTGCAAATATTTATTGTATTTTTTAAAATTGTTTTAAAAATTATTTGTATTTGTATTATTATTATTATTATTGGTAGTAGTAGTAGTAGTAGTTTATTGTATTGGGGGTGGGGGTGGGGGGTAGTAGTAGTAGTAGTAGTAGTAGTAGTAGTAGTAGTAGTAGTTTATTGTATTGGGGGTGGGGGTGGGGGGTGCGGGTGCGAGTTGTGTAGGTGATGGATGACATTATAAGAGTATTCTCCATTAAGTATATCTGCATGTTCAGGCTAAATACCGGGAATATTTCCTGCTTATAATGGATAAGCATATATGGTGTACGGCATTTTGTAATATTTACCAACCACATTATTGGTCAATGTTCTAAGTAGCAAGTATGTTTGTACTGCCGTACATGTCAGTAAACAGGTGCTCGTGTCCCTGTATTAATAACCGTTATTGTGACTGTGCTAGGGTATAGTTCGTTACGTGTTCACGACACACTGTCTGTACCTAATCTTGTCTACAGTCGTATATTACATCTGTACTGTAGGTCTCGTAGTGTCGTATTCTATGGTTGTATTTATGGAGTAGTCTATGGAAGGATATGTAATGTAATAATAATAATAACAATAAAAATGATAATAATGGCTACTTATAATGCGTCGTCCACCCCATAAGGCATGCTCAAAGCGTAATAAAACTCGATACAATGAAATTTTGATTTGTAATGACTTTGATAAAGAGGAGATTTAGCAATTGATATCCCATGGTATGTAGTTAAATGTGTAGAGGCATGTATAAAACGATCCCCCATAAAACATCCATGTAACTAGGTGGGATAAACAAAAAAGCAATACTAAATTTGTTTTGCGTCCTCCCAAGATGGCCACACAATATCACTACTGCACCGAGTTCCCCGCTATTACCGACCACGCCCTAATTACCCAGCATCCTTTTGCGGCTTCCTGTTCACTGTCTTGGTAACGAGTTCTAACCGACGGCTTGGTATTTTCACAGAAAATCCGCTCATTTTAGGAATCCTTTTTAAAGAACTGGTCGGAAGCGAGCTTGAAGCTGCAGTTACACGTATGATGAACATGTCTTGCCTGGCTTTATAATCGATATGGTCGTGTTTGCTTGTCACATGCAGTGCTCTGGTTCCGCTATTGCTAAAAAGAATAGTTTACAATATGTTGTCGAGTAAATATTTTTTCTACTACAATTTTCAAGGATATTGTATTTCGTGTTTCTTTAAGACTCTCTAACCTATTGTTTGTAATAAAAATGGTTACTGAACAGACAGCATAACTGCCTTGCTTTTATATATCACACTATTCTATAGAAATGATATTTGCCCGGAGTTTATTAAATATGGACAGGTAGGATTTTCAGGATTGGAAGCATCGATGCGCATTGCTATGGTTATGCACTGCACTTGATAACCGGCATATCATTTTACTTTTTGATGAGCTGGCGTCATGAATGTACAAATGGAAATGAAAATGTAATAGATTCCTATTTTTTGTTGTTGGATTGTTCGTTCACCCGGCGAAAGCTTCGAGAAAGAACTCCGGTACGCAAACGGATTTTTGTTGACATGTCGGGTAATTCAGCTCAGTAATTAGGCTGTCCCAGCATATGGTTTTCAAGAAATATGATATTACAGACAATCCTGTTTAATCGTGCGTCTCAGCTTTGTATTAGCAGGGTTGTATTTGGGGGATGCGAAAAAAATAATAAACGCCAACGGGGGTTGGGATGAAGTTTACCCCCGGTGACTAGGCTGGGCGTCGGGTTGAGATTGGTAGGGTTATGATGGAGAGATGACGGAGAGGTGTGAAGGTTATGAAAGTAGTAATGCACGTTCAGATTGTTCCTTTTGTCTGGGAGTTGTGCACGCGCATCAGTGTTAAAAGCACGTAAGAGCCCACGTGATAGTGACCTCGTGAGCGCATTCAGAACCAATCCTTACTGGGTGGACCAGCTCGGAAATATTGCCGCATCATCATCTCACCGTGGCAATCAAAGCCCTGTCTGCCCGCTATGGGCTGTAAAGGACACGCTGAGGAATTAACTTATTACCCTTTTATGCATGTTTGTGAAAATATTTGCGGAGCAGATTCCCTTCAATTAAATACCGTCACCAAGCGGGAATAACCCTGTATTAATTAAATGAACAATGAGCCCAGAATGCTATCTTTTTCTTCTTCTTTCTTACGGAAAAGCGAGTTTCTTTGTTTAGTTTTCCAAATAAATTTAAGGAGTGAACTAGTAATAACTGTTTACCACAAAGGGATTGTTAAGTTGAGCGTCTCATGATGTAATGAGTTTGGACGGAGATGGACTGGCTGTCTTGCTTGCAGTCAATGGCGAGGGAGATGAGCTGTCGCCACTATGCAGTGGATGATAGATGGCCAGGCTGGGTCGACTGTCGGTCACACCACACAAAGATGCCCGTTGTACAGGAAGCACCTGCACACAAGGAAGCCACTTAATGTTATTGTTGGTTTGGAGGAATTAGTCAATATCCCCAGGTTCTGCCATAAAACGTTATTTTGCCTTGTCGAATTAGGGTGATATTAGTGTAACTGACTGGGCCCTTTAGCCAGGGCACGCCATCCATGGATGTATCAGTATCCCTTATGTAAAGGCATATATTATTCATGTAAATGTAACGTGCATCTTGCTATTTAATTGCTTGTTTTCCCGAGAAGGTGTTCCTCCTATTAGTGTTACCATTGGCGACAATATCGAAATGTTTCTATAAACTTAATCAAGCCTCGGCCATTGTAAGATAAGCCAACGATTTATTGGAATCAAAGTATCGTTGTTGAACCTCCTTCTCCAATCTACACAAAATGTCCCTCACCACCTAACACCTCTTACACCTCCACCAGAAACCACACCTCCACCACCACCCCTATAACCTCCACCACCACCCCAAAACCTCCTCCTGGGAACCTTGGAAGTTACAAATCAATACACTCCGTATTTTACAAGCATATCGCCTGCACAATTTAAGAAAGAGGGCTACTCCGGCGAGTTCATAGCACTATTTCAGTTGTTTGGTATGTTTACTCTAGGAGAATGTTTTATTAGTAAAGCGCAGGTCAGTTCCTATGATGAGCGAGGCAACACACGCACACAAGTATGGGCGTGTGTGTTAGTTGTACATGCATCTATTCCGGTATGTAAATGCGATTAGAGCATTACTGGGGGATCATGAAATGTGATGCCAAGTGGTAAATATATTGATTTCAATTCAATATGTTTTCCTAAAATTCAGGTCACAGTTATTCCGATTCGCATGTACTCCTTGAAAAGTTCAATGAATTGATCGTGTCCCATTAGTCGTGTCGTTAACAACCAGCTGCCTCCATAGTCCATTGCTGTATCTGAGAGACGGACGTCTAGAATGACGCCATCACAATCCTGGTCAATACCTTTAGTATGGATGTAATGGTATTGTCTTTCACTGTGAGCTTGACGATGACAAATCGGAGAATAAGAATGCGTTTTTTTTAATAAAAAAAAAAGATTATGGATTTCTCAGCTTACACCGTTTCCACCGCTTCATCACAATACATCCGCTTATCCATTAATGTTGGCATGTGAAAACCTTTGTAGCAATGTAGTTTCATAAAGCTTAGAACGTAAACACATCGAAATCGGAGTTTTCATAAGCGAAAATGAAAACATCCGTAGTATCTGATTCAAGAGGAGTCCGAGCAATTAGATTTATTATTTAGTACTCCAGTGTCTTCCGACACAGCATCAGTTCAGTGGGAGCCTTTTGGTGATGTTGTTCCTCGCCAGACTCTGCAATGGCTGGTGAGTTCCTGCAGAAGTCAAGATTGATGACGGTTTACTACCACGCAATGTCCCAGGGCTCTGCTCTATTAGCAGGGTCGTTTCCACGCCCCAACACCTCTCACAGTGGAGGCCTACTGTGACATGGCCAGGGAACAGCTTCATTCTAGACTTGTGTGTGGCAGGACTTCAATTTGGGGACAATTACGTGGTTCTCTAGCCGATAGGAGCATACCACTGCGCTACAGATTTTAATGAGCTTTTGCCTACACGATCGTTGCGATAATAGATTCGATGGAGTCAAGAGTAGTTGTCACTGCAAACAAAATATTTGACCGGCAATGTTCCGGGGAGAGGGAACTAAAGGATTTTAAATGTAATCAACGACTATAGACAGGCCATCCATTGCTCTCTTCGCACAGTTTCATTTCCCAGTGTTTACTCAAGCCAAATGTAGTATTGACCAGAGTTGGAGGGATCCAAGCAGACACTAGGATAGCTGACAGTCGGCAGATGAGACTGTCCTATAGGACTTGGTGGAGTCACGACGGATGGATCAGTAGTAGATGTTCAGGACGTTGAAGGGAGGGACTGCAGCTGGTAGTGATGAAGTCGGGTGGGTGACATCTGCCGGCATGGATCCTTCAGAAAGGCAGACGGATGATGTCTACGGCAGTAACTTCTGACCAGATCTCGTTGTAGTTCTGCCACGATAAAGTGTTATTTTGCATGGATATGAAACCAGCCTGATGCAATGCATTACGTTACAACCTTGTACGCGCAGTTATTTAAGTCCTTATGTTTTCCCGTCTTCTCGAGTGCACGTGCACCCAATAACATCATAACGCGGTATCATATTTCAATATGATCATCGCATTACGTCCCGTGCTTTCTACCCGACACGATTGCAACTTGAACAATGATCCAGGCAATTTGAGGACACAGATATTATCGCCATCTATCCCACTGAGCCATATTTGTTCAAATCAATACAGATCTCTCCGCTGTATTATGTTCTCTGCGTTCCCGCTGTCAACCAGCCGTGACCAACGTGCAATATACAGCTCGACCCATCCGTCACCGACATGCAGAATACACCTCGACCTCAGCCGGGGAGTGACATTTGATCATTGCTCTAGTATCCCACTGGGAATGGTCTGTACTTTATCATAAGTGGATAATCTGCTTATCATGACAATTGTTTGGGTACTGTTCAATTTGTGGATGGTCACTAAATTATAAGGAATTATTGATCGCTCATACATTTACCGTAATTGCAATGCCTAATTCTTAACTATGTTTTCTGATTTGCACTAAAGCCGTTTCTCCTGTTAGTTGCGTAAGCAATAACATTACACGTAGTTTGATATACGTTTCAGTTACTATCTATCTCATAGATTGATCATAATGACATATGAACTAAGTTGCTGTACGATCACATATGATATTGCATAATAGTTACTAAAATTAATGTATGTACGTCTAGGTGTGCAAGAGAGTGATAGGTCTAGGAAGATAGGGATAGGGAGAACTATTTATATAGAAAGAAGGACATAGAGATACATGTATACATGATCAGATAAAGATATATTGAGAGAGAGGGGAGAGAGGAGAGAGGTGAGAGAGAGATGGAGAGGGAGAGAGAGAGAGAGAGACTTTATGCATGTTTGGGTGGATATTTGTCATTTACTCCTTCACAGCCTAAATGCATCACCACACTGTACACTAATGCTACTAATTAAAGCATTACACATTCCGTGATCCGTTGACTCGGACACTGCTCCACACTGTACCTCTTCGTATTGAGGGTCTTTTGTTGATGGACACCTGAGGGCTGAGATGACCTTACACCGCCAGTATTCCCTCTCTGACACACACACACACACACACACACACACACACACACACACACACACACCGTGTTGGCTGTAGCCATTCTGAAATTGATTTCTGCCTCTACTGCCCAGCATCTGTAGGCCTTCCGCCTTCTTTCATTACCGGCCAAACCGCGGCCTCTTGACTCGCTCTAAGTTCCACACTGAATAGAGGGTCACCCAGGTTTTATTAAAGCGTTATTCCCCTTCCTAAATACAATAAAGTTGCAATCAATCGAGACTCGACCAGCATTATATCGCGTCTATCTCAAAATTAATTTAGCGAGCAGAGCTGTCTTGCCGGTAAATATCTCAGTCAGAGAATGCTGTCGGCGGTTCTCAAAAGGCCTTCCGGTCTATTCTACCTGCGATCTTTTTCCTGAACCCCAAATTACGCTCTTTCTTTCCTAGGTTCCATTAATCCGAGCACGACCTCTCGCTCGCTAGGCAGAAGTAATCGATAAAGACAACATCATAACGGCCTGATCATCGGCATATCGCCTTTAATTTGTGTTTAACAAGCTTGTAGAATATTCAGCCTCACCCGCTTTGGCCAGCCCTCCATTCTGATATAACCATTTCTACAAAGTCTCATCCATCATCATGACAACCACAAAAAGTCGCGATGAATAACGAGGAATAAGTGGGGAAATTGCAGCCTATACTCCATGCAGCTTCTTGCTGGACAAGATAATGCATACAGATCCATAGTGGATCCTTCCTCCCTATGGCATATTCGTCTTCTCGGTGCCTGCAATGTGGAATTAATGATCCAAGTCGTCGGCTTGGCCTAAGGCCTTGTGTTTCATATATCTTAATATCCTGCTCTCCCTCCTAGGCATCGTAGATACCTCATGTACAATGTACTTCACCTCTCATGCGATCTCCTTCACCTCTTGTACCCACTCTTCCACCTCTTGCACCACCTCCTCCACATATTGTACCACCTCCTCCTAGATCATCGAATTCCCTAGCCTAGTCCCTGTTCATATGGTATATAGCATTACTCCAGTAGCAATTTAACTAACGATGCAGGAAGAAGCGTTTCTCCAATTTGGAGCCAACTGGTGTAAAAAGCCAATTTTCTCACTGTTCCAATCCTTGAATTAAATTGTTTAACGTTCGCTTCCATTTCGCCTTATTCTGGCCTTAGCGCAATCAATACCATTCAAATTGATACTGACGGCCTAATATAGTATTTTTTTCAAACTTTGATGAAATGTTCTACACGAGAATGGCTATTACGTTAGGTTGGTTTGCACCCAGGGAGACCAGACTGATAACACAAGTCGAGTTTAACACTAGAAACATTGCTTCTATCGCTTTATCGACCATGTTCATTTTCCCCAACTTCCGTACCCAGTATTAGTTACACAGTGCTGAGTCCTTCCTCGACAATCTCAACTGGCTACAACCTCAAATCAAATGGGCAGTTTTACTTCATTGTAGACCATTACAGTGCAGCCAGGGGTATTGGGATTGCAGTGGTGGATACACCAGCAATATGTGACAGTTCCCTCTCTTAGCTTCACTGTAGTAATTGCCTCCCTGTAGTAAAGAGCCGGTGAGTGGTTAGACTCCCGTATCGACATCCAGCTACTCCTGGTTGACGTACTTCCGTGTTCCTCCGAGACTCGTCGGCATCTCTCTACAGCGCCATCTACGGGTGTATGTCATCTGACTGGCGACATCTAATTCCGGTGTAATGGAGGCTCTGTCTTTAGGCCTCATTTACACCGGTGGTGATTTTTCTTATTTATCCGGAAACATAATTCCTGAGTTTTTATTTCGGAGAGCTCTGTCCGTAGCTCATTTGTAGACACGATGTCGTGCCTCCGAGCTAACAATTTGAAATTCTTCCTTACAGAGGATTCTTGTCAACATACATTTATTTACTATTATTGAAGTGAAGGTTATGTTACAGTAATATCCTTATGATGAATATGTATGCCATCCCATTGACAAATGAATAACAGATGTAAAAAGTGTATACTTGTATAGTGTACATTGATATGTTTTCGTTCTATTCATCGTCAAAAATCGTTAGCTATTTCTTTTATGTATGTACATGTATTTGGTTATTAATGTTATCCATGTTGAACTCATGGATATCAATTTAACGTATGTATGTATGTGACCTATGCCAAATGAAGGTGCATTTGTAATAATTACCTATATATTTCTTGATAAATTAATGTGTATTGCCATCTTAGTAAAAAAAATAGACTGCCTTAACTAGCGACTAATGTAAATCAGGTCTGGGGTTTGTTTTATTTTGTAATGGAAAATCTTCCTGACAATTACTAACTTTCCATGTTAAATCCTCACCGACTTTAACCGTATTTCTGTGATAGTCTTCAACCATGATGAGATCAGCATGTGTACTGACCTACAAGCGTTAGATCTATCTTATTACTTGAATCATAGCTATTACAATGAATACGCAGTAGCATATATGGACACCTGATATAGTTTTCTTGGACTGCTGAATGATGACAGTAGTTCTTTTCTGTGCTGTACCTCGTCATCGGTCCGGTGTCAGTACACAGTAAATGCCAGAGTTCCCTGCTAGTGGTTACCGCAGAATTCACCGCAATAAATACTGTATCTCGATTAGTAATCGTGTTTCTTCACCCCTGAAATAACTGCCTCGACCTTTAAGCAAATGACTTCAATATGGCTGGAGTCAGGAGGTGTAGAATGTCAACGACAACGATGCCATAAGGTGTACGTGTCACGATGACGCCGGTGTTGTAGTGATGGCGAGTCCAGCTATGTATCACATTACACAGTGGCACACGGGAAGACTCCTGAATTACCTCTCGTCAAGCCTGTCGATGAGCTGTAGATGAACACTGACCTACTATAAGCAACCGTTCTGACATCCCCCGGCGGGGCAGGCTACTCGCAGACCGGAAATAATCTGCATCAAGGCCCTAATACAATTCCATGAGATGTAACTGTCAATATGATTTCATGTACGTGGTGAAATTGAGTTAGCGCCTGTCCTACGATTAATGATGTATATGGATTATAGCTTCAGCGCTTTGGTAATATTATGGGGGCCTTCGACCTAAGTCTGGGGGAACCCGCACCTGCCAGCATTGATTTCTGTGCTGAACTTGGGGCCAGCTTCGTTAACAATTCTCAACTCACGACGCCATTTTGTGTAAACCGTCTTTCATTTAGTTCATGACAAACTGAGAATATTTTATAGATCCGTAATGACACTGACCTGAAAGCATGTCTTTTGGGAAAGGTCGCGATTATTGTATAGAGATAAATAGTTTTGCGTTGGTCATGAGAGTATTATAAGCTAACGTGGGTTCGTGCGAGGGGCCCAGGGCCTCGAGGCACTCACACTTCCTCCACAACTCCCCACACACTGTCTGAGCTGACCACTGCTAATGTCCACTTAAACACGGAGCATGATGCTGATAAGAGGCTCTATATTAACCATTACGGACAGAGGAGGTGTCCGGCACTTCGGCCCGTCAGTTCCAGGGCGCTCTGAACCACTCCGCCATTCCTAGGCATCAAAGGACGATTAAGGATCTTCCGACTAACTTTAATTGTACTAATGCACCCTGTAATTACCACCTCCATTGACGCCTCTGTTCATTAAAGTCTCCTCTCCCTCTCTTGCTACGTCATTTCAAAAGACGAGCCCTCCTGTGCCGTTCTCACCAGCTCCGCGTCTATCTTGGGATGGACACCCAATTACTCCGTTCTTCTTACACTGACATCGATCACGTGTGTAGCGTAATAAAGCTGTTTCTTGTCCCCCCATCTTACACGTACGTTGGATTCTTAGGCGTGATTAGTCCGGCTGTTTCAACTAATATACGACTATTGCGTTACTAATTGTCGTCAGACTTTGGTCTTTATCTAATAACACATCCGTCGCGGAGATAAGTAGTTGTACGATATCATAGACAAGAATCTATAGAATCGGTACCGTCTTGGCATTCTGTCATCGTTCTCGTTTATGATGTAAACACGGCAACATGCCTACACTACACGCACGTGCATAACTAGATGGATTGCCGTGCAGACGGAGCAGTATTCGCCGTGTGATTACCAGCGAAGACAGATGACAAAACAGCCATGCTAAAGCATTCAGCTGACTGCCAGAGCTCGGCTAAGACATTCCGCACACGTGTGCAGTATAAAAACTGGCATAAAAAAACAATATGAGGAATTGCAATGGTGTTTAATCTGTAAGACATATCTGACTTAACCAGATGATAGTTTCAATACTATAAATAGTCACAAGGTGATGGATTATCTAGGTTCTGATAGGAGTCACAGATCCGAAGAGGTGGGCGCAATGGAACTAAATTCGATTAATCTAATTGGATTTTTCTGTACATTCCGCTTCGATGATTTCCCTACTATTCGCTGTCTCTCGATTGTTTTGTTTTTACCCATCACAGCGATAATTTCTGAACTATGCTTGTTCATGAACATCGACTTGTTTATGCTACATGCACTGGGATGGAACTCGTCTAGCATATCTCTCCATAATAAACCAGTGCATTGCATGTATGCTATCTCAGCTTTCCTTTGAACTCGCCTCATAAACATAAATGTTGTAGTACACGCATTAGGGCCGTGGGTTCCTTCAGGTCGATGGGCTCGCTGCATCTCCTGCTCATTCATCATGTAGAAGGAGCACACACAAAGTATCTCCATTTGTCCTTTATCCTCTCGGACAGCTCTTTGGTATTAAACGATTCTTACATCTAGCGAGACGCGACCCGGCGACCTCTGAGACCAGAAGTTCCGGTTCTAGACGCTCGTGGAGCCAATTCTGCTCTTGTCTCGCGCTTACAAAGAGAAAGATTTAGACACATGGCGATCGCAATGTCGAGTATGGAAAAAGAAATACAGGAGAAAAAAAACAAGGAGGGATGTGTGAGGTATTTCTGTATCTGAGTCCAAATTACTCAATCAATGTGATTTTTTTCACAGCGGGTAAAGTTTCGTAGAAAGAAGGTTGTGTTATTTATGCCTGGTCCCCCATGGGTTAGACTACATACAGCACACTCGCTATGTCATGAGCTCGATTGGTTACATATACGTGCAATAATGTCTGTATCTAGTCAGAATGCATATCACGAACATGAGTGGAAGGACTAAAGCCAAAATTAAGGTTTTGCCAATGCAACATGTATTCGAATGTAAGTATTCCAAATTGTATATCTTCGTTTAAATGGATTACTATTGCATTAAACTAATTATCCAGCAATACGGAACAATCAATTTAGAAAGAGCTTGACATTTATGTATGTGATGTTCCAGGGAAATTGTAAACCGGACTGTCTGTATACTATACCTCTCTGTCGGTATTTAAATTGTAATGAAATAACCAACTCCATCCGGGCGGCATTTGATCAGAATATGCAGCGTGGTTTTCGTTGACCGGATCCCATGTTTGTTGGATCTCACGCCACTGGTCCTTTGAGCTTCAGCCCTCGACTCCCGTAAAACAACTTCAAGGGAAGTATTGACATGCTATGTGATTATATGCGGTATAATCTTGCCTTGTGGATGAATTGCCCATGGCCTTGCAAAATTGGTGGCTAAAAAAATGGACAGGCGATGGAGGCTAGGTATATGGATTACTTCTCTCGTACCTACATCATAGATCTACACTCATGTGTGTCCGCCGGCAGCACTTGTTTTATATGCCATTGTTTTTTCTTAGGCTATTGATCAACGGTCTTTGCACTATGTAATCGAATTGCTGGTCTTTATCGTGTTTATGTCTCTATGTTCATGTTCGGACCTGATGTTGAAGAACAGCAGTATTTCCTTGTTCCTAGGTTAGGAAATAGGCGCCGGCCCTGCAGTCTTGTGTGTTTTACCTAGCTAGCGCTCATCGATCACATTCTCAATAATGACATCAAAGGATGGCGAAGAAAGGCGGCAACCGTCGCGCTCCAAGTCCTACCAATATGGCGGATGTTGATAGTCGTCAAATAGAGAATTTTAATGAGTTTAGCGTTATTGGGTGCTGATCTGCATCGACTGGCTACGCAGGACTAAAGACCGCAGTCGAAGCTCGTCTCGCGGTTCTTTCCGCGGAACAGCCCCGTCACCTGCTCTCACTGGAGGAATAAGACCTGCGTTTACGTGAAAAACGTTGGGGACGAACCGGTTGTCATGGTAACCATATTGTAGAAAATATCGACGACGTTGTCTTTGGAGTTGTTCAAGAGGGATTTGATGAATCCTAGGCATGGCGTGTACAAATGCGTTCAAACCCTGTACTGTGATTGAGGCCGTGTTACGTGTGCGACGTACGGCATCCAGTCGAACGATGCTCCCAGTCTCTGTATTGTTCAGCTTAATATCATATATTGCAATCCGAGACGTGTCGTCATATCTTAGTATTTTATTACTAGTAAATGATTCATATGAAGATTATTTAGTTCGTGACACGTGCGCTAGTCTGTCCTCCTCGATGTCGATAAGATGTACACCGGGGTGCGGAATGCACTAGTGATAGTCTGAGTAGCTGTAATCTATTATATCTAGAGCATGTGACATATTACTCATCTATTTTATTAACGATTTTAGAATACATGGAATTGTACATATTTATAGATTTCCATGAGAAAATCGAAACTAGTGTCTAGGTCTACTGAATACTGTACGAGAATAATATGTACCCGTGTTTTGCTGTGATCGTAGTTGGTACATATATAAAGGTTAGTAACCGAGTGTCTATATTCTGCACTTAGGGATAATCTTTGTATTAGACGAGGTTCAGTGAGTCTAATACATATAGGTTATCCATAAATGCAGGATATAGACGATATCTAAAGACACGAGGTTAATAATCTCTTTATCGTCTAATGTCAAGCTTAAATACTTCCCTATAAGTAGAAAAAGTCAAAGTGTGAATCGACATTTTATAGTTACAGGTCAGTAAATTGTAAACCGCTTCACGCATTGATAAATAAACCAAAGGAAAAGAAACAACTTTAATAACAATTCTTATTACAAATTGTAAACATATTAAATGCCGTCGATTAGCACATCTAGTTTCCGATCATAATTGTCATCTTGTTTACTATTTCCATATAGTAGCATCTATAAATAATAGTATGTCAGATGTAATGACGTCATGAACGGTCAGAGCTCCCTAATTTGCATAGTTATTAGTAAGGCAAAGTAACATGATACATGAAATATCTGTATACTTGCTTGTTTTCATAAACTTACTTGAATTGCATTCTTATTAATGGTTATGTCAAGGTATTTTGGTAAAATGTTAATAAATACTATATTATTATACATGTTTCCAAATAATATATGGCAAAATTAGGAATATTCTTTAGAAAAAAATAGGCAAAAACAGTGTAAATAATGTTCATATTCAACTTTCCATTAGATGATAAATTAGAATAGAACGTTAGTGAAGCGGTTTTTCGTAAGGGTCTTACCAAAATAAAGTCCAACGGGTTATATATATAATCTTAAATTACTTTTATCACTACTTCATGGGGCATTTTATTGCCTAATGACTGTACTATTTGGGGGAAAGGCGCAAGCCCCTAGTTAATATCTTGTGTAACCCGTAACATCTTCTCCTTCTTTGCCGACAACACGATGAGGTCCTACTGTAGCTGAAAATCACAGACTCGCAGTGAGTTTTAAAATTCAGTACCGCAGCAAATGAACAGCGAAGAATTAAGGCAATTTGCATTTCGTTACAAATCCCCATAATTTGCCTCGCCGTCAGCCGCCACAATTGTCAAATATGAAAATGGTAATGGTATTGTCTGGCACAGCGTGTCATTGTCCGTCTTAACCGTCCCGTACCAGCTGGCAGCATCTCTGGACACGACAGTGACATCGTCTGCTCCCTTCAGGCCTCCGTCTCGACAAGCTAGGACATTTCTAAATTTCCATTAATTAAACGATCCAGTGCCATAGTTTCGTTCAGATGAGAAAACTGTAGATGACCCGAGGGTAGAATGTCTTTCTGCGAGAAAGAAGGGGTCTGAGCAGGGGAGCTAGATGCTGCCCACTGCGCTGGTGGCTATTGTAATATCGTCTACGTTCACAGCAGATGTGCTCGAATTAATTGGGCACTTTGATGTCGCCAAGGTCGTCTAGATGTCGCCATTCTGTGTATCGCCATGTCTGTCTGTATCTCCATCTGTCCGTCTGTCTGTCAGCCCTTCCCATGCTCACTCAAATGTAAAGATCGCAATTTGTTTTGGAACTTCAGACGTTCAAAGCAATCAATGATCCTTTCAATGTTTCATAACAAGAAGGATCCCTTTATTTCAAACAACGTATCGTCAATCGAATAGTCACAGTCACTCGAGAATTCGGTGTATTTCGAATGCCATTGCGTATTACTGCATATTCGAGTTGGCTATTCACACCGGTTTGACTGGTGATCTGTTGCAGTAATTGTGTGGTGATGTTTGACGACAGGTTGGAGAAGCCCGTGCATTGCGTGCACGACGTCCAGAGGGAGTACTGCATCACTAACCTCCATTACAGTGAAACTGATATTCAACCAGCTCAGTGAACTCAGTACAGCCAGGTATCTCGGGGCAGCCCGGGACTTTGGGTACCTCGTATTGTATTACCGTTATTGGTTATGTACGATTGATTGATTGGACGACTCTCGTCGTATAGAAGTGTTGAACATACGTCTGTCCCTATACAACACTATCAGACAGATCAGTGTACTAGCAAGTTGACAAGAGATTCCAATTACTTGTTATGTTATCCAATGCATTTGACGCAATACCTAACAAGGATGAACGTAAGCACGCATCAGATATGCCATGCAGATACTACAGTATGCTAATCTGACGTTTTTTTGACAAGTTTGTATACATCTGGCGTATCTTATTTCTCCTGTTCATCTTGATTTTGTGAAGGTTCAAGATGATGACTCGTTGGACATAAGCATCGTGTCCTGTAACTGTACTAAGTGGCTGACTAATTAATGGTATACAGTAGATCAACAATACCAAGTAGGACTTAGGTCAGCGGAAGACCCTTAATGCTGACCTATGTGACGTGCAACCTTCATCTCGTCGCAGGCGTTACCTTTGGATCTATATGGTTAATTGTCCAGTTCACTACAGTGTAATGTGTTCATAAATAGGTCTTCTGACTGAGAACTAATTTTTGTTGATTCCAGTTGAATTGACCACATATAGCTCATACGAAATGTTTTCGTTCCCGATATTGTACTGTAATATTTCGAAATTATTTAGAGTCCTATATCATTATTATTATCATATATGTGTACATTGTTGGTCAGTTTATCAACTAGGAAACGATTCATAATCATTAATCATGAATCTTGTAATCTGTTTATTGTTGAGTTTCGGCCATGAGTAATTTAATGTCACCGCGTGTGACATGCTCTATCTTGAGAGACGTCGATATTTCCTGTCTGCATGTCCCCTAGCAAGTGTCCCCTGCATGTCTCTTGTCTCTTCAGCTGGGGCCTAGGGGTCCCGGAACGTGCCCCCATCTTACAGGGTTACCCTCTCATCCACTTCCTTCTTTCATTTCGACATTGTTGAAAATTCTCTAAATAAAATCGTCCTTTGGTACAAAGAATTTTCAGTGGCATGAATCATCTCAACCATCGGATTTGATGTGAAAAATCTCACGTGTGTGTCGCGCGCTCTTTGTCTTGTCGCGAGCTGCTCAGAAGAGTGACATCAATTTGTGATAATCACGGTCCAATTTCCGCGAGTTGGAATTCAAGAGCCTTGATACGATAGACCAGCCGGAAAATAAAGCTTTCATTTTTGGCCAGAGGTAAAAGAGGGACGAACTATCGGCTCCCGAACAGCTGTTTTCCAGATAGCACGTGACTAGGAGCGTCCACAACTCCCGAGGACGACAAAAAAAAAACGTGACAGCATCATGAAGATACATTGACTCGAAAAAAATGCCAGACCAAATATGGCTTCTTAGATTTAATACAGTTAATGGGACATGCCAGTAAAAAGTGGCAGCGATTTAACCTATTTTGCGTCCAGTTTTACCGGCGGGATAAGAAAGCGGCACTTGTGTTATAGACTCGGTCTAAAGAGATAAATAGATTATATAGAGGGGGCTTGAGATAGGATACAGCAGTACCACAGAATAAATATATGCTACTTTCTTCTCGACTGATAATTAGTTTTACCATCTCATCATTCCTTCCTAATGAATATTCATGAAGAGAAATGGCTGGCTTTCCAGATAATTTGTCGCCTACTTAGCACCTCGTTATAAATGACGAGATTACGGGCGCTAGCGATTCATCAGTGACACTAGACGGATGCCAGCTTGACTCATTTAATGATGCTATGATCCGGGCAGCCATTGATACGGCGTCACGTGACATCATGGTGAAACCGGAAGTCTATCTGCCCCGAGTCAAACTGTTTCCGCAAAGTAATATCGTGGACGATGAGATGGAACAGTATCACGTGCCAAAAGCAAATAGTACACAGTGTCCTCGCACCGAGGATAGCTGTCATGAGCTGAGGATTACTGGAAGATAAATATTTACATTCTGTAATCTATCGGAAAACCTGTTTTATGACTTCTAATAGTCCGTGAACGTTGATATTCCCACTGCCCTCAATTTATCCAACTTTCATTTTTTCAAGCATTATATTTACTGCTTTCATCGATTTTATTAATTTGAACTTTTCGATTTAATTAGGTTCTAAATTCGATGCACTGAGGTTATTCATAATTAGTTATAGACATACACAGCACTGATTATATTAACGTACGCTATCTATCACACTCAGCATATACGAGTATTAATTACCCCACACACTGGTATATAAGTACATACAAGCACAATGGTATCGGTAACAAATTAGCATTGATGTCAATACACACGGTGGATTGTTTCCTCTATGTTAGAACATACTGAAATTTGTTTATCTGATCATCAGCTGATCGGCAGCAACACGTGAAGCAATTGTAATGCACTGTCCTGTCATAGCACTAGAGTCGCATTGAGTAGTCCTCCCAATCACCAGTCGTCAATTATTCCATTATAGGCTTGCATTTCGTCCAGATTCTGTGTAACATCCTCGTACCAGTTGTTTTTCTCCATTTGCTATGCATGTAAATGTTACATTGCGTATCGATTCGTGCCCAGCACACATTTGTGATAATGCTTAAGAGGGGCAAATTGCTTCTAGGTTGGCTGGAATAATGGAGAATAGCAGAGCATGCTTATACCTGTGTGTCTCCTACCCACTGCTGCATCTAGAGATCCTTATCCAATCATGTATATTCTGTTTGTTATTTTGATAGCACTACCTGTCAACACGTATGATAATATGCACGAATATTTCTTGGTATCGGGGATATTATTATTAATCATTACATCACTGTCGGAGAGATACATATCATATCTTGTTAAATACAGGTATAGGCATACAATCGCAATGTGAAATCGCAGTGATTCATTGCCCCATCTGATGACGTGAGAAGGTGCGCGCGCTGTGAATGTGCTGAAGTATTGTATACGTTGGAATTAATACGATATTCTGGGATGATAGACATGAGCCGTGGGTGATGGACAACACAGCCTGCAGAACGCGCATCGTTGTCAGATAACAAAAGCAGTTTCATCTATTTTTATGAGAAAATATCCTAAAAATATCACATCACTATTTCACATTGAGAAGCTTCCACGTGCTATTGTTCTTTTCTCTCTCCATGGGAACCAGTGCAAGAAATCTTTCGCGACCTAATTGGGGTCGTTGGCAACAAATCTGCGTCCCCTTGGGCTGGCTGATTATCGAGTTGGGGCCACGCAGGGGTTGGTTTGACGGACAGAAATCGATTTGTAGGCTTTGTGTCCATGTTCTCACATCTGACACCACAACCCTGGAAGAGCCCCGGGAAGCCCCTACACGGGCCTATCCAGACCCATCCAGACCCATCAGAGCCCGACCCACTCATCTCGCTCCCTGTCTAGAACCCCATTCTCAATCCGCATCAACCTGTTTGATTAATTCATTGCCGTCTGTAAATTTCGACGGCCTCTATCCCTCAGTCAACAATAGTACATGTAACTAATCAAGCAGATGTACCTACAGTCCCGTGAGTCGAAGAGAATCAGAACTACACGAGCTCCTGGAATGCTCCAAGTCTTCCATAGAAGCCAGTCCTACAGGAAGTAAACACCGCCACTAACACAGTAAATCCAAGGAGTCTGTCGACCTCAGATAATAGGCAATCTTTATGGTTATTCAATATCTCCCTCAATGGAAGTAATGATTGAAAAGTCAGAGTCTGTGTACGGGGAATAGGCAGTCATAGACAGAGCTACACACTTCATGAGCAGCTAGATATAGGGAGAGATTTATGAGCATTGGAAATAGCAGTTCCAGCTATTCCCTGTAGTGTTTTATCTCGTTGTGTTGTGTTATATTGTGATGCAGCATTATCTATAGTAGGGTAGTGCTATCTGGTATTGTAGTGCAATCATTTAAATTTTCTGCTCTTTTGTAGTGTATACCATACAAATCTTACTGATTGGAAAAGATTCGGCATCTGGCAACATAATTGATCATTTCTGTTTCGCTATAAATCATGTTCTGTAATGTATGTCTGCTATATACACTTTCAACAGGAGATGGGAGATTGTATTATCTCACCAACGTCATGTCCATGTATGATGCTGGTATCGTCCTTCACCTATCTGATGTAATACGTCGTGATGTGTTGTCACCTATTTAGTGCCGTAGAACCTGTACATGACTAGATGTAGATGTTATTGAAAGGCGTATCTGTCAAGCGAACGAAATGAATGTTATTGAAAGGCGCATCTATCAAACGAACGACGTAGATGTGGAGAATATAGGGGCATCTGTCCGAAGTACTGGGGCAGACAGTCATGTCATCAAGACCCGATATGTCCGGCCCAGACTTGAACTGCAAATGAACAGTTGCTATCCATCACGGTGTAGTCAAGTCGCCATAGCATCCCTGAAGTTTCATGTGGACCTTTAAAACAAGTTAATGCATAAATCTTTTAATGAAGTTGGCTTGGTAAATCAGTAAGTCATCTTGAACTAAAGTCGGTTGTGCCCGCATGGTATCTTGTCGTCAGGCGGTGTCAAATATGCGTTGCCCCAGTGGCATCATCGTCACTAGCACTTCATTACAGGTCCGTCGACCACAGCACGTTCAAATTGTACAACAGACACGGGACAGTTCTCTCAGCCTCAAACTGTCACTCGCCGCACCCCACAAAGGCTCTTGGGACGAACTACTCGGACCCAAACTGTCACTGCCAGCACCCCCTACCTCTCCTGGGACCGTCCACTCCTTACCGATTGTCATTAACGTGACCCCTCAGGACCCTAGTCCAGAAACATCCCAGACTGTTCCTGACATGCTTTCCTGATTTGTAATTACATCCCCTGCTCTCCTCTGGGGGCGCCCCCTGTGGGCACTCCGCAAAACTCATTACCACCTACAACAATGGATAAAGCTTCGACTAAATTTAATTGTTTTGTAAAACCAGACCCACTCTGGTAGAACCCTGAGAGCACTGGGGGAAGAGGAACCGTAATGAAGTCTTGAGATTCGCACCCCCCAGGGCTGGAGGCTTGAAGCCTACAGGGGAAGAGGCGAGATGAAGATCTTTACAATAAGAAATAGGAACAGACCTTCACGGGGCCAGCCTAACTTAATCACATTGTTATGCAGAATCAGATAAGATTAAGTTAATTGATGTCTACATCTTATTATTTTCTTCTTGATTATTTAATGAAATGTCTTGAGAAAATCAATGCCATACAAATAATGTATTTGAAATTTAAGTCTCAATTGTTAATAAAATGCCGGTGTATAAAATGTATTGCAATTCAGTAGTAGAAAAAATTAGGATATCACCTTTTCTGCAATACTAACAAGTAATACGTACAGTGGAGTAGGTTTATCTCGTCAGTATTGCCCAGAGACAGAGGTAGACAGGTTAGAGGTCATCATGATTGCCTGTCAGGGGAAACTCAGGATGTTATTGCTTCAAACCGAGATAGATTAGTTAATGGTATACCGGAAATTAGCTTTGAATACTTTATATATAGCAGTGATGTATTACGGCAGGTAGAATAATGTACGGAGACTGTGTACCCGGATGAGGACTCAGATAAGGAATATAGATTATTGCCATACACCGTCAGTGCCAATACCGCGACAGTATAGTACCAAGCAGCGAGTGTATTTAGGACCCAATTCCTAACGCGATCGTTTTCCCGGCAAAACATAGAGGGAATTCCACAATTGCCAAACTGAATCAGGACGCCGAGTGACAGGCGCTTGTTTTGATGATGACAAAAGCTGCACGAAGCTTGTGCCCATTGGAATTCTGGGAGATCTGGCTGTCGAATGTTGCGTGACATGTACAAGCGGTGACGCCACACAATTAGTACATGCTCCAGAAAGATGGCCTCCTTATCAAATCATTCACGAAACGGACTGATTCAATTCAAGCTGTAACTTCGAATTAGACTAATAGAAAAGTAATAATTGTCCTGCAACAAGCTGGTGGTAGCATCGGTGGTGTGTGGGTCTAAGGCTGAAATGCGTGATTCCTGTGACTGCCGGACAATTGAAAATATACAAGAATTGGGAATGTTTTGTTCTATAATCCATGTTCAATCTCTCTTCATATGTCTGCCATTCATGACATTACAGAGCTCCAGCAACGCTGACAGTTATGTGTGGTTAGCCATACCCATCTCCAGTAGGAATATTTCTAGCTGCCACTTAATCCTCATTCCAATTCCAATATATTTGTTCTGTCGATGATCTGTGTGTTTACCTTAGCTGACTGCAGTAAGCGATGCCGGTGTTTGTTAGGAGACTGCGGCCGGTTGATGCTGGAGTGTAGGGGATAAAAGGACTACTGATATTAGACAGGTCCTGTCATTCACGTTAGCCGTGCGCCTATTGATGGGGGAATGGTAACATTTAACACGTTCTGCTCGATGATTGACTGCTGCCGTTTTGTTTGTTCCCTGTATGTGGAGTATCTCCATATGTGAGGGACGTTTACCATGACGGTTAGGATGTCTGATGATGCTCTTACGCTTGGGATTTCATAGCTTCCCTTTTTTTTCTCACCAAGTCCAATAAAGATGTAGATTTAGCCATTCGTAAGAGAATTCCAATAAATGTCAGATCTGATTTTTTTGGTCATGATACACGAATTCATTTAAGAGATAACATTCGCTCCATATTATGATTTTGGTGATTGAACGAACCCAGATTTGTAGTTAGTCAACCACTCATTAGTAATTTTCTATAAGGAATCTCCATGAAGTATGCAAAGAGTATTCACACTAAGGTACTAGTAACTACTGAACAATATCTCATTATAGTCTATATTTGAGGCCACATGATGTAACGTTAATCTCGTGGTGCATCTACTGGGATCAATGGGATGTCTATTAATGTTATTTACAGAAATACGTGTCTAGAATATGTGGGTTACGTTTTTGGAAGACTTACCGTGCCAACTTGCTGTAAAAGTGAAGTGTCTGATAGGTATTGGAAGAATCAACAGTGTATACATCTCGACAGATGTTAGTATACTGGACATTGAATACAATTTTGTTATGTTCCTGTAATTATTTTTGATGGCAGGATTCAAAGAAATTCCAGGTGGTTTCCTCAGCTTTCCGATAAACGTAAATTGTGTGATTATGATAATTCGCATTATTGCTTACGGTTATAAGCAACAGTTTAACGATGACACTTCCTCCTACACTAGTACATACACATGAATATTGTATTTTCCCAAAAAATACGTCACACACAAGAGTATTCATAGCTATCTTAGGGGACAATCTTTTTTATATTGGGGGTTTCAATGTAATACTGATATTTATTTCAATATTACATTTTCTTCATCAGCAATTTATATTTTAATTGACTTTCATGTTATTCGTATCGGCATAGTTCCTTCACTACGATGACACATTCCAGAATGTCACGAACTTCGAATTGATTGAATACCATCAGTAGTGTCTCAAATCACCAGGTGGCTTGGCCAAATGAGAGCACTATTATGCTAGTCCGGAACCGCGTCACAGTTTGGACAAGTTATTACACGTTTTCATTTCCATAATAAATGTTGAATCACAGCATCAATCAGTGTTGTCGGACATTCGGACATCGATAAATGTGCCAATATGCAGTCTGGTGTGAATAATTCTTTAATTCGACCCGTGTTCAGATTTTTAGACATGTTGTTCCATCCCATGATGCAACGTGTGCTAATGACACTAGGGCGCCCCCTGCCTGGCAACGCCCTCTGTCCACACACGGCCAGACAAGGGGAGACAATGACTGTATTCTAGGCTGATTAATTTCAAGCAAATTTAGCAACCCAAAGTCGATTACAGCTGCCCACGAGTTTGAACTCACCAGGATTTTCATTAACTTTCACACAAAGACGAAAATATTAATGGCTTTGTCAAAAACCTCTCTCGTTAAGCCATATATTTATTGGCAAAGTCTGACCGTCATGGTTGAAAATAATTGCCTCCCTTTTAGCGAATTTCTTTTGATAGTGAAAGCAGTAGAACAATGTTGAAAACACAAGTAACAGCCAGTCCGCGGTTCAGATGATTGTGAGTTATGACAATGTTAATTAAGTCAACTATGAGAGTTGGTCTCAAGAATAATAAAAGTATCTGCGATAGCACAGAATCGGTCTCACACCTAATTTGATGGGAATCTGATCACGGAGTTTAACGAAGATGAGTCATGCAGCCAGACAGTGGACACGGCGTGTACGTGTTTGTGCACAAAATGAAGAAGTGTTTTCCTGCACTGCCAGTATCCAATGTCGACGTATTCATACAGCTGCGGTCTAGCAGGATCACGGACACCGTCTACCATGTCCTCAGTCCCCATCGCCAGTGGTTCCTAGGTCAATGACGACGTGAAACACGAGAAAGACAAATGCATGTTGATCCTTTGTTGCTAATACAGGGTCGATAAGAGTGGTTATATGAAGAGTGTTGTAATTTCAGTTCACCGTTGAGTCTCAGCTGTCCTCTGAAAGCCGCATTCAATGGGCAATCGGCAAATCTCTCTGTGGCATCGGGAGATTGTTTATGACAAGGGGAAACAACCACTGATCATTTTTAATTGGTGTTCTGGTCTATTTGTCGCTGGTGTTTCCCGATAACAACGTATTGAATAGATTAGTGGCAGTACCGCATCTCATAGGAATATGGATGTCGATAGCTTAGCAAACACTGGGACTGGTTGCTTCTGTGGAACTACCACTAACCAGGAAATACCTTTCTGGTTTAATCACACGCACTTATATCTCTTGGTACAATCACGGTGAACCGTTCAATACCGCGATCTGTGGCGGGCCTGCTACATCCGTCATCGTATAATTCACATTGTCAGTCTATGATTAGTGTCCGAGTGCTGTATGCAGTTGTTAGTGATCACACCATTACAGCAGCGCCGTGAATGGCGTACTCGTAACTCTCGCATAGTATACAATGACACTGATGTGTAGACTTCAATGTACAGGAACTAACGTGTTGCACATCCACGCAGAAATGAATTAAATAAGTCTTGCAGTTGCTTCTGTTCTGGTAGAACCACCAACGGTGATTTAATCAATGCTGCACATTTAATTCCGATGAGATAATATTTTGACAGCGGGGTTCGACTCCAGAGTTGTATGTATTGCAGTGTTGCATGTCAATAGGCAACTTCCCCGGCTCCTCGTCGAGCTAGACGTCCTGCAGTGATAGTGCTACTGACTGATAGTTATATTGCGTTCTGTCCCTATTCTAATCTGCCTAGATTTGTACAAGTCCTGCTCCGTGCTAACACGCAGTCCGCCTATGCCGTCATTACATTGCCGTTATAACATTGACATAGAAACATAGTGGGACGTCTTACGAATAATCAAACTGATTTGAATTAATTATTTAGTTGTTCTTGGTCGGCATGTTTTCTTGGTTGGCATCAGAATTGAAAGTCGCACAAGCAGAAGTTTATGATCGTGTTTGATTAAGGTTAAATTGGACATGCAAAATGCATTAAATTCTTTTAATATTTGTTAACTTTCCAATTATTCAGTATTGTTCGGTTAGTCCATCTGGTGTTACTACAGTAATGATCGAACACTGGCCACGTGATTAAAATATATACCTACATCTCGTTGTTCAACATAATAGTTAAATTTTGTTCTATGTTTTTTTCCGGACAAATAACTAAATAAAATGTATATAATTAGCAAACAAGGAATAAGTAGATGGTCAAATAAAGTACGTGTGTAAGCGATTGACGTATTTTGCATTCTGGTCATGTACCAATTAGATATCCCAATATGTACATAATTTAATTATGTCACCGGATGTTATTTTTTGCATTATATTGTTGCATTATATTGCCTTACACACAGACACACACACACACACACACACACACACACACACACACACACACACACATACGCACGCACGCACGCACACGCGCACGCACACACAAACAAACATTTCAGACACTGTGCCATTTGTTGTATTGTTTTTCTGATGGCGTGGATCACGTTCGATGTCATGGCTAGATGTATGTGATACACTAGCCTTGAACACTAGCATCGCATGTAATATCTAAAATAAATATCTTACAAAATATTCTTGCGATCAGTACTTCTTTCTGTTTGCTGCATGTGTGCTCGTGTTTTTACATGTGTGTGTGTGTGTGTGTGTGTGTGTGTGTGTGTGTGTGTGTGTGTGTGTGTGTGTTTATGACTCATCTAAACTGATGCTGAAGCCATACTTCTAACTCTGAGTGTTTTTAATTAACTGAAGCCTATCTCAGTACGATGTGAGGAAATTTCACTGCACATTAGCACATGCGTCCTTCTCTGTTGCAGCATCCCGCTGCACGTTCCCCGTGGACTGGCGAGGCACGTGGTACCAGAGCGGCGTGGCGCAGGGAGAGCTGCAGATCACTAAACACAGCATCTCACAACGAGGCCACTGCGTCAAGAACGAGGGCAATAAATATCTACTGTTAGATAGGTGAGTAGCTCTGGATTGCCGTTCATCTCCATCGACTAGCAATGTAGGCGGCATTATTGCCTTGGACTTCTAGAGGTTATTGCAATGGTTGAAATGAATGTAAAATTGATGTAGACTCCAAAACAGACCTGTAATATCGATGAACATAGTTCTTATTAGCTTTGTACAAAATGGTTCACTTTCATTCTGGGATGTATCTATTTTGACCGCCAATTTTCTACATGTTATTTAGCCGACTGCATCCATGATAAATAACAATAAGACTTTCAGATGTGTATAAACAATGGTGTATTTAGTGCTTGGTAATGTACACAATGTCTACATCGATACGACATTAACAGAGGAGGATCATAACAGGACTCGTGTCAATACAAAGTTAATTAAAGGGTAGCGCTATATAATGAAACGAGACCATTTCTCGTATTGTAAATATATGAATATCGATATCATTTGAACGTCTTGAGCTAATTTGGCATTATTGTACTTCCGCGTGAAGCAAAGAGAGTGCACGGAAAAGCCTCGACTAATGCGCTGTTAAAACCGCTTTAAAAGTCCAATTAAATTTTATCTCTCTGAAATGTGTTTAAATCAATCGTGTGCAGTGGAGTGTAACATTGACGGCGCTCCCGAAGTGAGAGTGCCGACTTTGCCAGCCTAGAGCGGCGGTACCAACACCCGGAACCGTGACGCGGGCGGCTTGTCCGGGGTAATAGACAGAGACAGAGACTCGTTGTCCTGATAGCAGTGGTGTACAAGCCAGCTCCCGTAAAGCCATTAGGTGCACGCTTTTCTGCGGGTGAAAAGACGTATGCTGGATAAACCCTATCATTACAATGTTTTGTTTTTTGTTTTTTGTTTTTTTTGTTTTAAAAGATACTGTGCTAAAGGTAACAACTGTATTAAAATGTAGCCAGTCGGAGCAATTAAATTCCTAGCATTTTAGAGATGTTTCCAACTACAATTCCTTCACAATCATTCATATATGCTGATACTTCTGTTAGCGGCCATATATCGACATTTAATAGTAATTTAATTCAGCTCTTTGACAAAGTCCATAGTAGATGTAACAGCTAAAACATATCCCTGGCATTGGTACTGAGTTATGCTTGTATGTACACAAATATACATTTTCCAGGATCCATATTGGTAATGACCCACCTGGTGTGGGGGGTGGGGGGGGGGGAGAAATAGATAGAATGAGGTGCCAGGAGACTTCTGAAACTGGATGTGGAGTCTCTCTAACTTCCATGTCTCCTTACAATAACTCGCCGACAACAACAGGAAGATGTTTTATTGCAGAGAGTGCACGGAACACAGTTCATCATCCAGTTCTATTTTCTGCATGGCTACTGCTGGATTGTACAGAATCCCCCCATAGAAATATCTAATTGCTCTCGGATGCTGCGGACGCTGAGCGTATTTGGAGTAATTCTCTGAGGTGCAGGCACACAACTGTGAAATGCTACACACTGGGTGCCACAACATGTAGCAGACTCCTTGACCGAATACCTCCGTCTGTGTCACCTTCATTACCGCCTTGTATCTTTCTGTCTGGCAGATCATAGAGTTAAGGAAGAGATATGTCGTTAATCAGGGATGTGAGATAGGGTCTGCGGACATAGTTAATAGAGTTACGGCCATGCTGGCCGTAGTCTCTGGGACATAGCTCTCATGCACGTGTCCTGTTGATATTACTCACAGCTACATGAACAAATGTTGTGAGTGCACGAAAGGTCATTGGAGCAAGGATTGGAACAAGTATTATAACGGAATACCATTACATTTCCGCATTCATGTCATTGAAGAGAAGTTGAAACGAACCAAGATGTAATTATAATTATGTTGTTTCACTGCGTGTATTGATTGTTGATATGACATAACTGGAAATTACTACCGGTTGTCTCCAATTTACTAATAAGTAATCGTGATGCATTGTAGGTAATGCAGAGTATTGTGTCGACCTGACATGATACTAATCAGTACAAGTAATGGCATTGTTTACTGTGTTCTCTGTGTCATACAGGTAGATTAATAATTAAAATCAGAGGTACTAATTAATCTCCACGGAGAAGCAGTGCGAGTCGTCCCGTTTTCCCTGGTGATATAATCATGCGCATGCGCTACGGGCTTCCGGTCCCATTCTTGAAGCTGTCAGCGCCGTTCCAGTCATAATACCTATATGTCTCACTCGCGCTTCAAATAGTTTGTACTATTAATATATATCATCAAATTATATCAACAATTAGATTACTTGTTCATACTAATAATACAAGCACCACTGATTACTGTTTAGTCTTCGGTATTCGTCCATGTTCTTTTAAAGCATTAAGTGTGAGTATTGTAGTGATTTGCGTCTTAGTTTATGTTAACTTATTACATCTCGATGTTTATCGGTTATGCAGAGACAGTTAAATGTACTGTCGATACTTCAAATTAGTTTTAATAACTCTATGTCGCTAATATCGCGAGCAGCGGGCGAATTGCCGGAGCAGAAACAGGATTCCGGACCATAAATTTCCTATCACAAAGAAAGACCGTGTTGTCCTTCGAGATGTTGTAATGTGAAAATTGATCAATAATAAATAGGCAGCGTCATTCCTGAAACTAAGCACTGAGTCCACCATTAGTTGAACGTTTGGCTGGCAGTCTGTTTTATCACTAACAATGTTGGTACGCGTGGAGGTTATCCAAAACTGTATGTTGACGCGACACGTAAGTTGGTACGCGCTTGTAATGTGTATGTAGACCTTTATTGCCCTATACGTGTTGGTATATTTTCTCTCTCTGAACGTTTCTGAAAATGGTTTACATCCCTATATGTTGTGATACGTAGAAAAGGCTTGTGCGTGGACAGTAAGTGTAGAGAAGTGGAAATTGCGTCCCTGGTCTACGCATTATCGTATATAATGTTTATATATGGTACTGGTATGTTATTACTCAATCCCGTCTGTATCCTGTAGTCTTCGTTATGGATTTGCTGCCAACACACGTTTACTGCGTTCGTTTATCATTTCCCGGCGACATAGAATTACTAGGCGAGTGAAGTATTCAGGTTCTTTATTAAGTTCTGCCCATACCGGAGACTATTTACCCAACAGATGTAATATTGATATCTAAGTAGGGCGTAATTCCAATAATGACGCCACTTGCAGTTACTGTCCTTGTTCCGGTAGGGTGTAACACGGCAGCACCTGTCAGTACATACAGCGTATCACACACCAGTTGTATTGTCCATCGTGTTGCTATTGTGTCAAATGACAACATCGATGTCTGTGTACACACTGATCTATGACACGTCCATAATGACACGTCCACCGTCCTTCTTTTAGGAGGAGATCGAATTTTGATTACATGCCTTAGAATTCATATTCTGTGCCCGATTTGCGTAATCTATCCAAATGCATGTTGTGCCAAACAAAAGAACGTCTGATAAATCTAATTAACGAGTTTTGTTTATTGTGGAATCTATACGTACCTAATATTTACAAATATGCCTGCTTAATATGTATCGTGGATACGTGTTGATGGAGGTCATCTTGACTTGTTGACTCGTGGATTGTCCTAGAACATCCACCTCGGTTTACACACCCACCGAAACCGTACAACTCCCTCAGGTGTATACCTACGTGCTATATCTGGGTGGTCTGGTAGGACTGCCTCGATTACAGATTTGCGCGTCTTCTTATGAATATTGCATGGGATCCATTACGCTGCTGTACAAGTACTCTGTGGAAATCGAAAGGGAATGTCATCCCAATAAGTATTTAGTGAATAATTTAGAGAGATTTGATGCCTCTGAGAATAGTTTACCATGAACAAGTGATCGCCATCTTAAGGGATAAACGCTTCGAGTAGCAGTCACGCCTTGCTACGAGATATAACAAACTGTATTCGTGTGTTATCATGTACAAGTCTCGCTCTATCACTTTTCATTAGACATTCGGCATTTACTAAGGGTGAATGTATATTATCTTAATTATTAACAAGACTTCAGTATTGAGCATAGTATTGATTGCGTTATCAGCCTCCATAAGTATACATGTACATGTATAATAATTAATATTGCCGCGACGTATTTGATTTATTTAGTTGTAAACCATGAATATTCACATACCTTTCTATGCTATTACAATAATCAAAGTAATTATATCGTGTAAAGTACACAACGTTGTTTGCGTTAGGGTTAGGATAGTCATGATCTAAATGCGTTAATTGTGTTTGCATGTGTGTTTCTTATTTGAACTAGATGTGATTGGCAGTTGTTGGCAAACGGAGAGATCATGGACGCGCTGTGATGCGCTTCCTGTACATTCAAGTGTTGAGAAAAAAATCATGTACATTTGCCCTGATCCCAATGGCTGAGGTGACGGTAGATACAGGAAGCATTATCTCGTGCTCGCGTATCGATCGTATTGTCTCCCTTTGAAGATATTTATAGACGTTCAACATTGACAAAGAAAGAAATCGCTGCATGGTTTTAAGCTGGTTGGATTGGAAACGTCGATAGGCATGTTTAATCAAACATGTCGGACAGAATGCGTCGAACCAGGCGTTCCGATATCCTCATAGAAATATGATCAGCCACAAGAAAACATAGTTACCAATATTCGTGAAGGCACTTGTAATTATTTTTACTTTGTTGAGATTGAAAATGAAACTAGATTTACCTGCTATAGTGCATTGCCTGGTTACGCTATGAAGAGCTTTTTCAGGAGATCTTCGAACACGATGATACACAATGATATCCTTGCTGGTGCGCATGAAATGCGATTCAAGCAAGAAGCTTGTATGATTTTAGTCAAGCATAGCTATGTTTATTATTGACTGTCTTGAGGCCATTTGCAAGTGAAATATAAATATTAATTTGAATTTATTCTTAGTTCTCTCTAGTCATGTTTATGAACATCGAAGTCATTAGCTAGCGGACTGTCCATTTTGTATGAGAAAGAACCGGGGGCGGGTATATTACATATTATTCCTGACCTGCATAATAATAGAACTCAAAGAATGCATGTCACCTCTTCTCCTAGGCTTGCTATTCAGATTATCCCCAGAACGTGGCGTTCAGACTTGAAGTATGTCTAAGTACATTGTGTCTGTGTTCTGCTGCAAGGTGTTATTTAGCTTATACGTTTTACTTATTGGGTATGTTTCCAGAGAGGATGTAGTTAGTGGGAATATCAGTAGATCGCCCGGGGCTCCCTGGCCCATTACAGAAACCTTCCAACTGCATTGGTAAGAGTTCTGGATATTATTGTCGACACAATCTGTCCAACTTAATGGATTGTGTCAGGTATGATTACCAGGTATTGAAGCCTAATTGTAGTAATGATGATGACATTGGAAGAAGTCAAACAAAAGTACAAGAATATATGTATATGAAACATTGTATACAGTATTTACTGTTACTATATCTGTTGAATTAGCTTTACGTAGCATTCTTTGCTTGGGATATTGTATTATATGACTGTGTTGTGTTTTATAAGTATCCACAGTACGTTTGATAGCATTTGAAAAGTTGACCTTTGCCAGAAACATCGATATGATTACATATTGCATAGTCTGTGTATATGCGGTGGGTTCTACACTTACGATAATTGTGTACGACAGGGAGATTAGCTGTCCTCATACATATTCGTTGGTTGTCATGTTAAATTATTTTGGATAGTTTATGAATTTACATAATTTAGTTTTATTATGATACTATTGTTGTGTTTAATATACAATGCTGAACTTTAATAGCATATAGTTGATTGAATATATAAATGTACATTGGTTATGCTTTATTACATGGCAGTCGTTTGTTACGTAAAATGAAAGAATGAGTGACACTATTAGTTTTGATGCTAGATCTATATGTATGCACGGATACATGTGCATCATGACATGCCGTGGCATGAGTCATTGTATATGGAGCCCTCATATATGCACATTTGCTATTTTTCAGGGATCAGATGTGTTATGCGTGTTTGGTGTTCACCCCTCAACACAGCAATCTTCTACAGTTTAAAGAAAGTGAGTATATTCTGGATAGCATGAGACTAATGCATTGTGTTGACTGTTGTCTTGATCTGGTGTACATCAAGGAATGTTCGCTGCTACACATTAGGGGTTATGGATTGTCGAGTCTTTTTCGAATGTAAAATCCTTTGTTTTCTGAAATCAAATACTAGTAATCGACAAAACATTGCGACATAGTCATACTGACGTGATTGTCATCTATATCTCTCTACTGGAGCTCAGTGACAAATATATATCATTACAGTACACGGTGAGGGATTGTTACAACTAGCTGTGAGTGAGTGAGGGTGTGTGTGTGTGCGTGTGTGCGTGTGTGCGTGCGTGCGTGTGTGTATGTATGTGTGAGTGTTGTGTATGTGTGAGTCTGTGTGTCTGTATATGTGTGCGCGTGTGCGCGCGCGTTTTAACCTAACATATTTCGTTATACGCTCACGGTGTTACTAATACACATCTTAGATGTATGACGTGAAATCACGTTATCGAATGTCCACCCAGAAAATAGATTAATATAAATGCAACTTGATTCCAAGAGGGAATATTCATTGTGAAAGAGTCCAGTCAAATCACATTTAGTTACTACACATGGCCATTAAATTATGAAAATCACTATGATCTTGACAATAATTTATTGTGTTTTATTGTATAAGGAGTGATACCGGTACAAGCCGCAATGGCTTATGTACTAATACCTTCGTACCATTTTGTACAATACAATATGTTTAAACCAAAATATAGCCAAGTCTTCCTAAGACAGACCAATAATGCTTGCATGTTTTGTTGTATATTGTCGCCAGGTTTATCAGTGATACACAGACTGTTGTCAACCTACTCCAAGCAATCATACCAGATAGCATTAATCAGATTGCACCGCTTCCAGCGTCGACCTATGCTATAACCCATAAGGATTGTATACTGCTATATGATTCCATTCATATCGACTGATGGAAAGTTGCCAGTGTCTGCGAGAGCGTTAGTTCCCCCCACTAAATAGCTACAATACAAAGGTGTCGCAGTGTTTAGTCATGCATCTGTCTGAACGCCATAGAAAGTAACTCCATGCATTCAGGCTGTGACATTCTAAGGCGATTCATCCTCTGACTGACCACCTTTGTCGTGAGTCCCCATAGAGTTAGAATTGAATGACTACCGTTTCTCGATAAAAGGGAAACTCAATAATTGAAAAGTGAACTTTGACTTCAATTTGAAAATAAATACATAGCGGTGTGTAATAAAAACTAAGACGTTTCAAGAACATTAGCGTTTACGGCATTTGGTATTCGACCGGTAAAGGTGACTTGGTGAAAACCCGCCTCTTGCCAGAAGGTATGCACATCTTCAATGACTGAGCTCACTGCGGGAATTCTAAAGTCGATTACGACTGTATCAATGTGCCATTCATAGCCATGCATGCATATTCGTGCTCACACACACGTACGCACGCACACGCACGCACGCACACGCACGCACGCACACGCACGCACACTATCGAGTCTCCGGTTGTGAATTTCGTTATACATTATCAGGTACATGTAATACATTGACGGTGGACGATCCTTACACGAGGACTGTATATAAACTAAAATATTAATTTCAAAACTGCCATTTGCGCGTGGTATCGTTTCCTTCAGCCTGAGGCAGATGGCGGTGGATATGTATTTGATATTTGACAGACATACGTGACATATGCATGCATACGCAACTAATGTTTGTTTATGTAATGAGAGTCCTTACTGTTTATTATTCAATTCACCTGTTAAAACAGACATGTGTAAAACGCGATGGAAAAACAGACACTTAGCATTTGACGCGAACATTTTATACAGATTTGCGTCATTCAGTCAGGAAACATAATTCGGGGTTAGTCTCCTACGTGTGTACTCTCGCGAGATTTGGAGATAACAGCTTCCGGTCGTTATGTGTATGTAGTCTGCAGGCTAAGATCTCACTTACATCACAGAAGAGCTATCAAAGCCTACCATGCGAAGACATTGACATCACGTCGGTGACGGTTGCTAACACGCGTTATTAAAATCCTTCAGCATAATCACAGAGTTGTGACGAATTGTCGTTAGGACGAAACTAGATCCGTCTCGGTGGCGTCAGGGATGTACACTATCATCCCAGTGTTTAGCAGGTTCCTTCTATACGTTATATAGATATCGTGACTATCGCACAATTCTCTTCCAAAACATCACATGCTTGCGTGGATTTGATTATGAAGAGATGTATTTATTTCACGAGGAATAACACTTCAACCTAGACGATCGCTAATATTATTTTGCATGGCCATAATTTGTTCTTATCCAAACGTTTCTTTTCACCGTAATAGATAGAAAAGGAATGTATATGGACGTAAACTATACAATGTCTATGTTAAAATTAATGCAACGTTTTCACCGTAATGTATCGGTATTTAATAATACATTGATTCTAAATCGCAGAAACCTGCTAAATATCGATAAAACATCCATCGTTAACTAGTCGTTGGCTTGTTTAATGATCCGTGCTACGTATACCAACACCAAACCTATCGCTTGCTTATCTGATTTATTGCCAGAGGCTTATGTCAATAGCATTTTCTGTCGCTTAGTGTGTCCTATGTTGAGGTGGTATACCGGAGTATTAGCTATCTATGTTTGTATTCTCCCGTGAGCATAAGTAGTTGGGACAATTGGACAACATTTGATAACAATTACATATTTAGCCTGTAAATACAAATAGCATATCCGTATACACACGGGATGTGGTTGCATTGTCGCTGTATAGTGTCTATAGTTTCTGTAGAATTGTCATCACATACTACATGTATTATCTTCTTGCATAATGAATAATAAGTATTTTCCACATCGGCAGGCAAATATGGCAATGTATTATTAAACAACGGTGAATACTCAGCCAGTTTAAAGCGGGCATCAGCAGTGAGTGTTTATTCTGATGGTAGAGACTGTATCCATCGACATTTTCTGGAGCCGGGATGACAACTTCATTTGCTGACGTTATATATCAAAAGTAGTATATGCTCTTCAATACTAATATCATGAATAATTCACGGGGGCCGGCATTTCTCAGGAGTTAATCTTCGAGACTTACTTTATTCTAGTATAATTATATTAATGAATAACGCTAATTATTTAAATATGTGCCATACATTTTGAATGAGAAGCTTTTGTCATACAGAGAAATAGTAGTTAAGCAGCTGGTACAGCACGGCATGTCTTTCCAATAATCCAACCCATTCTCCTTACAGTGCTATCATCTATAAGTAATTATTAAACATATTAATTGGCCGTTTGGTATGTTTTCATCTGCTTGGAAATGTATTTTAACATATCTAAAAATTAAAGATAAAATTTAGTATTATTTTAATAAGTGAATATATACTAAATGTATTGAATTCCCTTTTTGTTGTACGTAGTTGTATTTCTACGCCGAGAAGGAGGAAGTATTTTATTCATAAACGTTCTTGACATACAGATTGTCATCGTAATGTAAATGCCTAACTAAGTAACTTTAGTATGTAAATGCCTAACTAAGTAGTTTTAGTAATCTAAATGCCTAACTAAGTTACTTTAGTAAGGAGATCGATGGCCTCATTATGCTCATAATGCCGAGAAAGATCACCCTCTCATTGAAGCATCAGAACTCTGTTTCATCATTAGGTCAACTCTTCTCTTTTGTTTCTGACACTTGTCTGTAATGTCACGAACTCATTCCTCAAGCAAAGTATAATTGTCCCCTGAAATATTTTTAGTACTTGCTTGTCTGTGTCACACCTTGTTCTCACCCAAAACTCCTATTCAAAATATCACCCTAGAGCAGATGAGCAAGTCTAGATTTATTGGAGAAAGAATTTCAGCGGGTCGTTTCATTTAAATATCATACCCATCAATATAATGTATATTTAAACTATTTACTTTCACCCTCTCAGACTTATGGGCAGTCTAAGGACTTGCGTACAATGACTATCCAGTTCTAGATAAGTAGAAGCCAAGTTGTCGAGGAATCTGGAAATTATCTGAAGCTATATCTATCAGGTTCACCTTTAATTCCATCACGCGTAGGGTTATCAAATAACTTTAATGTTGTTCTTTTCTAATATTATTTCCCCAACAACGCAGCAGGAATTGTTTTCAAGTCTCAAGTACTTGGATTTAGGTAACGGAGAAATTCGCACACGAATATACTCGTGTCATTGATATTGCCATCCCCAGCGGGGGAAATAGATCACTTATGGAATGTGATATACTTTCAATTTTTAAAAGCTACTGTCATTGAGCTTCTTTTTCGATTGTTTTTCTACCCTCTTGATATCACGTTCTTGTTAGCAACCGATGCCGGCTTAAAAATGAAAATGTGATATTTGGTTTGATCTTTTGGAACGTTAATATTTAACTACGCTTTCTGTTTGCTTATATTTATTACACAGTTGAACATTCGAATGCAGTGTGTATTAAATATTAATTAACTAGGATAACTAAACACTAAATTGAGACCACGATATATTTTAACTTGACGTATATTTTTATTTCTAAAATATATTTCAGTTTCATAATAGGAATTTACCGTCACACACAGTAGTGAGTATTACTCATTGTTTGGTCGTGAGTAGTTAATGCCGTGCCTCTGAAAACTGTCATATGGACTAAGATGTGACGTTCTATGCATAGTTCTGGACATGTGGAACATCTGACAATCACAGATTGTCCATGAAACTGTCTGCGTCGTGTCCACGTGACAATATTTATACAATCTACGATATCGGCGATTTTCGTTTTCGTTAGGAATCGATGGCGAAAGGATTGGGTTTTTTTCTTTTCTTAAATATGATCGAGTTGTCCAGCTGTACCGTGATATCACATAATACTAATAATGTGTGGACATGGGCTGTTCACGAAGGAACCTCACGTAGTAATTGAATAGGTTATTGAATAGCAGCGATTCTGAAACCATCGTGAACGTGTAATACACGACTGATGCTAATTCCCGGTGGTCAGACGTGAGCATTGTGTTAACTGTACGATTAATGAACACATTATTTGCATTTTGTAAAACATCTAGTTAGTATAGGATGTTGTGTGCCCGGCAAACATACAACGTTATATAACGTTATTACAACGTTGTGTCAACGTTATAACGTTATTACAACGTTGTAATGACGTTATATAGCGTTGTGTGTTTGCAGGGTATGTATTAATCTGTATTACTCTCTTGATGAACTATAATTCATCAATAAGTAGGACTATATGATGGATTAGCAAATCCTCTTATTTGTTACTTGTATAATTCACCAAACGTTATAATAACCTACTACACGTTATACAAATGTAATAAGATTCCGATCGGTGTATGTTTTAAAAAAATTACAGTATACATTAACAATGTGTAGAATTTATTACTGATCGATTTCTAGACACATTCTTCTCTCTATTCCAGGTTTTTGTGTACGTGATGATAACTTGAAGAGGCTGTGTGGGAGGATAACGGGTGATGACATCCTCCATACAATTGTTAAAGGTTCGTACAGACCGCGGATAGAAGCCACGTTTAACGGGTGGATACCAATATGTAAAGCGTGGCGAATTGTGGGCGATGGTTAACACGGGCAGACGGGGTCAGACCCATTTGAGTGGGGTGAACCTTAGGCCAGAGGGTACGAATAATAAGAACATGTTTGCATTTAATTTCCTGGAAAACGAGAACTCCCATTCATATATTCTCTTGGTTGATTGATATTTGTGTTCATAAAAGCATCGCCGTTTCCCAGTGAAATATAAAAGATCAGTGTCTTTTGTCTCCTGTAGAGTCTGTGCTAGGTTGTGTAGGTGGTTCTAAGGGGATAAGTTTCGTTACAGATTATCCGACCACCCGATCCTCTAAGAATCTGCACTGCCACGAAGGCAGCGGCACCCCGCTACCCCTCCACTCTCAGGGCACGTGGGGGTTCTCTCCCGACGCCTGACCCTACACTCTGGGCTGTTTGGCAACATACTACAGATTAAAGATTACACCAGAAAACCGTGTCTCGTATAACAACTTCGAGTCCGCGATCCTAAACAAACCGTGATGTTTGCGTAGCTGCTCCGATCTCTATTATCGGAGTATTTACATTATGAGTGGAAGCAGCCAGACTGAGATTGCCCTGTTCTGCTTCTGGATCATGTAGAACAAGGCGGAAACTTGAGTAGCCCTTGTCCTGTTACACCTTGTGGTGTCATACGCTCGCGCAGCTCTCGACCCACGGCCTACAGTAAGTAGGAGTAGACTGAGCCCAGTGCAATAGGGCCCCACAGGCTGTAGCTCTTGCCTGGGAAGATGAAACCAGAGCCACTATTAATGCTTTCTTAAACAACCATCACATGCATTGGAGTATGTCCTCAATGGCAAAGTATCATGTAAGACATGTAATGGTTAGAGACAGCATCGAATCATTGGTAGATTTGTAGGTATGGACATTGATATAGTTTTGTGGGTGTGATAGCATGATGATACAGTAGTCTTTAAACGTAGATCTATTGATATATGATAGCAGTTACAAGCAGGAGGGGTGAGCGGGTGGTAGCGCACTGGTAGAACGTTGGACTTCGGAGCCAAAGGTTCCAGGTTCAAATCCCGCCACGTGACGCGATATTGATAGGATGCGCTGTTAGAGTGGCAATGCAGTTACCATCCTTGGTCTTGTCAATACCAGCCGATGCTCGCAGGTTTACTGCAACATTCAGCG
>JAUTBT010003107.1:0-27897 GCA_032361225.1 Lepetodrilus schrolli | reverse complement strand
GCGTTTATTAAAGGCCCGGCGCTTATTTCCAAAATGATTGCTTCAGACCCGGCGTTAATTCGAGGCCGGCGCTTATTTAAGGCCCGGCGCTTATTGCAGGAAATACGGTACTCTTCCTTAGAGCCATATTTGCAAGAAGCTGCGCTTCCAGGCAGGCATGAGCAGCCACGTAAACACATTGAAATAAATCAATTTACCTGCCGTTGGTAAACAAGGATTGTTTACAACATGGTGTATATTCATGCCCTATGTTAGTCACGTGGTTAAAAGATCGATTCTTGGATTATCGGGGGTCCACTGTAATTAATATACATATTGTCTGAGTGTCTGTATTAAATGTTAAGGGTTGGGGTGATTTGATGATTTGAGCCTAGAGTGATCTGTGTGGGGAGTGATTTGAGCCACCTACTCGGCTCCGTGATTAAGAATCATGTTGAGTCCGATCAAGGTAAAGTTTAATATGCCATTGAGATTTGTGAACTAAACCTGGGTCGCGAGTAGCTCACTATAGCTTGTAAATGTGTAAAATGCATTTCATGTTTTGACGAATCTTAATGTAACACGTACATGTATTCCTCGCTTCTCATAGTTCTTTGCTAAGAGCTTATCGGTTCTATTAATATTGTATATATTAATTCGATAGAGAGAGAGAGAGAGAGAGAGAGAGAGAGAGATAGAGAGAGGGGGGGTGGGGGAAGGGAGGGGTTGTTCACTTCTTCTTGTACGTTTATTCCGACGGCAAAATATAAAACATTTGAATAGGTCATTTAGAAGATAATACGTGATGCCACTTAATTTCTAAAATGCAAATAATTTAATGGGTAACAAAAGCATATAAATGTATATAATTGCAAATAATTATTAGTTTGGTGTGCATGGATGTGTGAAAGCATCACACTCGCACACTATCACACGTTAGATTGACTTCTACATGGGGAATGTCAAATGTCCACTATCACACCGACTTCAGACATCTCTCGCAAAATCTCGCGAGATTACACGAGATCACGCGAAGTAATACCTGTAATAGCTTAGCCAATCTTGCATTCAGTGCGCCTGAGTATAGGATACAGTTTGTCGGACAAAATGGTAGTACTAATAACAATAAGAAAATAACTAATTATTTTTATAACCCTGTTCATTTAAATAGCGATTGTACAACCCGTAAGTGTAAAATCACCCGTAAGTATAATATTACCTATAAGTGTAATAAAATCACCAATAAAGTTGCTTACCCGTAAATGTAAAAATATTACCCGTAAGTGTAAAAGGCATTCTTACCCGTAAGTGTTAAAAAGATTACCCTTATATGTACACACAATCGAAATGAATATGTAAAAAGGATTCGCCATCCCTGGATTGATAAAAAGTTACTTATTTCCACTGGGGGACACATTTCGAGCAAACATATCTTTTTAAAATTGTCCAAATGTGGTTCAAAATTACATTTGTAGGCTATTTTAGTGGTGTGTAATACATTTATTAATTCAATTCAATTCTGTATTACTGTAATGTAGGCCACTGGCCCGTGTACATACGTACATACATGTATATATTAATTACAATTACAGGTGGCAGGTAGGGTACGTATAATATAGCACAGTATATAGCTAAGTGTTTCCATTGTGGATAATAGTTGGCGCCTTAATTGTAAGGCTTTGTGAATAAATACTTGTAAATTAGATAACACATATTTGTTTTGAGTGGACAATTGTATGACGTATGACGGCCAGGGAGATGAACTTTGTGGAATCATTTTTCAGTATTATTGTCAGTGGGTTTCCGAAATATTGCTGGTGGGTTTCCGAATATTGCAGTGCACTTAATAAATGTATTATACAGCACTAAAATGGCACTAAAATGGCCCATTTTTTAGCCTGATTCAGGCAAGAATTAATAAAAAGTAAAATAAATAAAAGATTTTTGCTGGCCATAACTCGAATGTTTATCCCAATGGAACTAAGTTGTGGTCAATATTATTATTATTATTTTAAAAAATAACTATAATAATAATAATTATAATAATAATAATAATAATAACAATAACATTACAAAAATTATTATATAGTTACCTTAAAGGCATAAATCACAGATTAAATGATCGTTTTCGGACTGAATTGGAGTTATAAATGCAAAGTATATTTAATTAGTATACTTATTATGTCTTTTCTACGATATCTCTTCCCCGCTCAATTTTAGCAGTAAAATGGTTAACACACATCGACAACAATGGATATTGTCATCTCCAATTAAATACTAGTAGACAATACCGGTAATTAGCGAAGGTTACAATCTGCGAAAATCGGAAACTGCACTCTACTCAATGAAACACAAAGATCAAATCATTTTTGGCACTCCAAATGAACTTCCATGGAACTGAATCTATCGTCCATTTTACTGGAGATGTTAAGGCTTAATGAACATGAATGTATTTATTGTCGTAAGACAAAACATATATACATAAAATATGAAGATATCGAAAACAAGTACGGAAAATGTAGCTTGTTGGCCAATATACCTTATATGTGTAGACAAATCAAATGTACATACTTTGAGGTAAAAATAGGTCCCTAGTGAAATTAATGTTCAAAGATCCTCGCTGAAGCTCGGAATTGTGAACATTAATTTTACTCGGGAGATATTTTTCGTAATCACTCGTATCTCGTGGGTTATTCTCTAATTATAATAGTAATAGAGAATGAAACAACACTTCTGCAGTAGTCGTGGTGGGTTAACATGCTATTATTTAACAAATGTTTGTGATATTTCCCAGAACTTTCAGAAGGGAAAGTGAGTGCACACTATAATACATTGTGGATTTGGTGTGGAATTTTGCGCTTTATAAATGCACTCATTATTATTGTTGTTGTTGTTATTTTTATTATTATATTATTAAAAAAATTATATTATTGCTATTATTATTATTATTATTATTCGTAGTAGTAGAAGTATTGTTATTATTATTATTATATTATTATTATTAGTAGTAGTAGTAGTATTGTTATTATTATTATTATTATTATTATATTATTATTATTATTATTATTACAAAACGGGATACATGGATACATAGCTTGGCGTATGTAAAATAAAACATATTTCATGCACATGAAGAGAGGGCGGTACTGTCTTCAACTCCACTAATGATATCCGCCATTGATCCAATGCATTCACACGTACACATTTCAAAGAAAACATTCTCCAGGGACACATGTCTATTGATTAAATTCATTGCGAGGGATATCTCTTGACATTGATCACGAGGGATAGAGGGATATCTCTTGACATTGATCACGAGGGATATCTCTTGACATTGGTCACGAGGGATATCTCTTGACATTGATCACGAGGGTTATCTCTTGACATTGATCACGAGGGATACATTGATCACGAGGGTTATCTCTTGACATTGATCACGAGGGATATCTCTCGACATTGATCACGAGGGATATCTCTTGACATTGATCACGAGGATTATCTATTGACATTGATCACGAGGGATATCTCTTGACATTGATCACGAGGGTTATCTCTTGACATTGTTCACGAGGGATATCTCTTGACATTGATCATGAAGGATATCTCTTGACATTGATCACGAAGGATATCTTTTGACATTGATCACGAGGGATATCTCTTGACATTGATCACGAAGGATATCTTTTGACATTGATCACGAAGGATATCTCTTGACATTGATCACGAAGGATATCTCTTGACATTGATCACGAAGGATATCTTTTGACATTGATCACGAGGGGTATATCTTGACATTGATCACGAGGGATATCTCTTGACATTGATCGTCTGTCATATTTAGTTTACGGTAGTCGGGCAGTCAGACCTCGATTTTAGGCTAAACTGAGAAATAGGATTACGTACAAACGAGGTTTTATGATGGTTTTGGGGTGCCCTGAGTCAGAAACCACATGACGACACTCTGTCATCATTGCACATTTTTTTAACCGCCATATTAAAAATACCCACTTGTGGGACATTTTTTTCAAGGCAGGCTAAAACGAATTGGAGATATCTTTTCAACAAACAAGATACAACGGCATATTTCATTTCAATATTTCTGTTTTGATGTGAACTGGATATGGAAAGTGTGACGTACAGTAGGTTTACGTGTAGTCCTTGTCAAAGACGTTTGTGCAATCTTGTGTAATTTTTTTTACATTTAAAAAAACATTGACACTTCCAATTTTTCAAAGATTATAAATGTAAAAAAATGTGTGTATTACTATTTGGGTTTAGAGCCACTTTCACGATTCTTTCAATTACATAATAGCTTGTAAGGTTTAGCGCAGGAGGAAACCCGCAACATCGTAGCGCTGAATGGCTGCACTTAACCTGCGAGCATCGGCTGGTACTGACAGACCAAGGATGATAATTGCATTGCCACGGTAGTGAGTCGGAGTGAGAAAGGTAACCTTCGCGAGCATTGATGCCAGTCTCTTGGGACGGGAATTAAACCTGGGGCATACAACAATCTACAATCGCCAAGGAATGGAACAACACGGAGACAAGGAACTATTGCCAGGGCCCAGTGTATTTACTGCTAAATCCATATGCTAGTATCACAAAGCATATGCCGTAGAATGAGGCATAATGTGTGTCATTCAGCGTCTTGATGTATGCGTGTAATTTGATCACATCTCGATGACTTATGGTAACATCGTGCACTGCACCACAGCTTAATTGCATCACCTACATTCAATGCATGTTTTTACTGCGACATTCCGTGTACGATGTACTACTACTAGTACATTATTACCACAAACGATGAATTGGAATAGGCACAATCATATTAACTGAACTGCTGATTAAATCGAGTTGCGAACAACGCTTGCGGTTGCTCTTTTCGCATCATATTCCAATGTTCACGATTAATAATATGCTTAAACGCCTCCGGTATTATCTCTTGAACATACCTATTCGCGATGGTCGGCTTGCAGAACTAGAAAGCTATCGATTCTGGTTATACACCAACCACATACTTTGGCGAGCCGACCATATTTCGAAAGGCAGCAGTTGCCTAGTTGAAAGAGAGGTGTCTGTTCATATGTCCTATTTCAAAGTCCAAGGATGCTTGACGATGTTCTCTCTCGAAAACTAAATTGCATAGTAACAATAAAGGTATATATTTCAATCTGTCTTGGTACCAATGTCGGATATAGTATAAGCATGTTGGCCATGCATTGTATAATACGCAGCAAAACAACGACCACAGCGCACTACAGAAATGTACAGTAACATGGGAAGTACATCTACTTACCACAGAATAGAATGTCCACAACTGTCTTCATCTTGAAAAGGGAAAATCTGCGTGAATTTGAGCTTGTAACGCCATCGTCTGTGACTCCCTACCGTTGCCAGTAGGTCGTCGATCGATTGCAGCGTGCACTATACAGAGAGTAGATACGTCTCCGACTCACTCCCAACGCCAGGAGATACGGAGACAGAGGTGCAAGTGAAGGCAAAGTTAGAGAGAAAGCATGTTATATATTGCTCCCGTCCTGATGATTGCGCGAGTCTCTTTTTAATCATCAAATTATCGGTGAATGCAGAACGGAGGAGGATGCAGAGCTGGCTGGTTTGTTTGTTGGATGGTTGGATGGATGGAGAAAGAAAGAGTGGCACCGATCGATTCGGTAATTTCTAGGAAGCAAATCAATAACAAAGGGGACTGGGGTAGAAGAACTCTTCGCTTGACCACTGGCACGGGCACGTCCGGGGCAAAATCTCGAGAGTCGCACGACACTGGCCCAGCAATACTGGCCCAGATTCTCACATATACTACTCAACATTTGATAGGAACAAATAGTATATTTACAGCGATTCAGCAGATCGATATTCGATGATTTTACATCGAATTTGTGTTTTCGGGGTAATATAAATGGGTGATATAAAATAATTCGCACTGAAAAGTAAATATAATTTTCCTTTAATATTTAATTTTAAACATAATTTTAGCAATCTTGCTGAGTAATTCCTCAATTAAAATCACACAGACACAGAAAGAGAGAGAGAGAGGGAGAGAGAGAGAGAGAGAGAGAGAGAGAGAGGGAGAGAGAGAGAGACAGAGAGAGAGAATATTACACGATATTCTATTTAATATTTCGTCCAGCATCATCTGTTGACTGGAAACTGTAGTGATTTTCTATTCCCAGGATGTCTCCGGAACAACAACAGTTCCATACTAATTTCCAAAGGCCTGGTTGGCCATTAGGTTGGCCCCTGGGGGGCGGATCCAGACATTGTTAAGGCAAGGCTCTAGGCTACAATCCCTATTTTGGCCCTCAGAGTTTGAATATGGCTAGAAATAAAGCTTACAACCCCAGACACCTGACTGTGGTTTCAAACGATAGAACAAGTCTGAAATGTATAGAAATTAACATTTTATTATGAAAATGAGTTAATTTATGCATAATTATGCTAATTAGAAAATGGCGGACAATTTAAAATTACTCTAAATATATGTCAGCTTTTCTCAGATGCTTCAAAACATATTGTTACCAAATGTTGCTAGTAGTTAGATAGAGTATTTCCAACTAATGTGAACTAATCTGAAGTCTGGTGATCAATGTTCTACATTTCTAGCAAGAAAATACAAACATAGGTGAAAATACATATTTTTTTTGGTACCAATATCACAATATTCACATCCAATACTACAAAACTATGTATCTTCAGACTTCTCCATAGAAAAAAAAAATAATACTTTGGTGTATAGAAACTACATGCAAAAGTACATCATTGTAGCTTCACTGGTGCTGAGAATTTTGGACATCCCATTAGCTGTATAGTCTTAAAAATCGTTATTTTGAGAATCTTGCATATGTAATTAGTAAACAGAAACAATAGAGCATAATTAGGAGCTTCATTTGTTTGCAAATTTGAGGCATTTGGGAGCATTTTTTAACTAAATAAATTGACCTGCTTAAAGATAACATCAATGTTTACATTTTACCGTAAAAAATCGCCCTAAATCATCATTATCCAGCCTAGAGCCTTGCCTTAACTGAACTGGATAAGGAAATGACCTGTCGGATTGAGTGTTCTTTTTGTTCCGTATTTTCCTGTCAGGGGGTGTTTGAATTCTAGAGTAAGGGAGTGTTGGAATGTACAGCTATGGTCTAAGGGAGATAACTCATATATGATGTTATGGATTGTGTCCCCTGGTGTGGGCAATAAATATGTTCGTTTATTCAACGTGGGGTTCCCGTCTTGTGTTGGTACCGAACGCCGGGAACCTAACAGAGAGTATACGGCTTGATTACAAGAATACGTATGCTATACAGTAAGACGTTGACGCCACTTTGGGAGCGTACGGGTTCGTTACAGAATACGTATGCTATGCAATAAGACGTAGATGCCACTTTTGGAGCGTACGGGTTCGTTACAAGAATACGTATGCTATATAATAAGACGTAGAAGTCACTTTGGGAGCGTACTGGTTTTCCTGGCCCATACCCATATCAACACTAGTAGCTTCTGGTCAGCAGGGAACGCCAGAGAAATAGCGGACTGAGTACAATTCATGTAATTGCAGGTTCAGGTTCCACAGTGGTATACAGCATTTACTGTACATAGTCGTAATGCAATAATAGGTATACATCAATTAACTCAAAATAGTTATGTACAAACACTAGTAAAGTAATATTCTAGTATATATACAAGTACAGGCTCTGACATAATAGGTATGCCTCAACTACTTCTGACAAATAAATGCAATAGATACTAGTACGTCATGTTTTACATTGAATTGCTTTTCTTATATGTTTATCCCGAAAATTCGAGATTTATTAATGGCTTTTTTTTTTCTATCATTTCAGGGTTATGGTCAGGCGAATCATGAGGTGTCTATGCATATTTTGAGAAATCAGTTTCCAGACTACAACAGCGTTATGTGGACTCACGACTAGAACTCTGCCTGGTTGCGTGCTGCATGGATATATAATTTAGATTACAACTACAATGCCCTTATATTTCTTGTGAAAGACGTATAGGAGGTATTGCTATTTAGATCTTTCTTTTTATGACGTTTTACATTTTTAGAATACGTGTCTCTGAAACGTGGTTGACAAGGATTATAATGATTCTACGCGTATCTCTAATGCAGAATAAAAAGGAATTGAAAATATTAATGTAATTGATTTGTTTGACTGTATTGTATATTGGTATTCTGCAACGTTGATTATCTTTTCATATTTGCTCCTGGCTATATTATGGCTATCATGGCAGTATTGTACAATTCTGTGGATGCAATTCTTCAGTAGAAAAACATTTCCCCTCTGTGAAATTTTGGATGTACACTTACTTCAATTGTGACCAGTTAACAATCTTGAGCCGTTGCTGGACCTACTTGTAGTCCACCATTAATTAAGTGCTGGTGTAATGCCTTGGCATACGTTCTTATTTTCTGTTTTGTGGTATTTTAAACAGTTATAACAAATATCACAAATTACTTCAATCATATTTAATCTAATATTAGTTACATTTTGTAATAGCATTTCTAAACTTCCAGGCATAAACATCTAAATATTTACAATGTGGCTTAGTTGCATTTAATGTACTTTTTTTGTGGTCCGAAATAAAGTTTACAATTTTGAAACAGATTACACGATAAATCGCTGATACGACGTATTAGCTAATAAATCTTCATAATGTCACTGTTTTGAGTGGAGCCATGCTAATAATTCTATGATTTTATGCTGCCTGGAGTAGCAGGCTCAAATCACTGTCTCCCCGCACCCTCCACCCCCAATCCCCACCCCACCCCTCCTAGTGTAACCGGCCCGTAGTTTTGTGTTAGTATTAACACTCTCCCTGATAGATTATACACAGACACTGCTCTTTAGGGCATCTCTAGTTGCCTCCAGCATGGAGAGGGTTAATCTGGGTTTTTTCAATAGCACTACTCGAGAAATATTCTTTCAAATGGGTTATTTTATGTATGCTTTATTCATTTTATCTATGTGTGCTATATTCAAGAGATTGTTTTGTTTTCTATCAAAGTAGAACACTCTGGATTGAAAACAAAATGTTGTTATTGCGTGAATTTGCAGTTGTTATCATATTTTAAAATAAAACTTATATTTCCACATGCTTGTAATTGCTTCGTACGTTTCACTTGAAGCGTATGTAAAATATGTGTTCATGTCTCGTTGCAGAGAAATATCTTGGAATAATAGTTATTATTTTTTGTATTTTGTATTATTGTTTTTTTTTACAATTATTATTATTATTATTATTATTATTATTATACCAACTGTTTATTGTTCATAATAACGCCACACTGATCTAATCGTGTCTGCTTACGTCTCTGCTTTATACGGAATTGATAAACGGATATATATTTATTAGGAGAACAAGTGCCAGTGGCTGCACAGACACAATTAAGTACAGTAGTCAACGAGTTCACTTCTTCTGCCGCTTGTCTGAATCTAGATTGACAGACAGACGTGTTTTTATTTTTTATTAGCGTCTCACCTTGTGTATACATCATTAAAAATACATACAATACATACAAATAATAGTATAGACAAGCCATTCTTTAAGAATTATGAAAGACGGAATATAATATAAAGTAGATATTAAATGTACAGTAGCTATTTTAAAGTAGCACATATTCATATACGTATTAATTATATAGCCACCGGTGTGCATTGTTGAACGTACCTGGGATATGGTATATAACACCGGTCTGTGAATATAGCATGAATGCATCTCTTCCCTGCTTCTGATTAGCTGTTCTGGCCGCGAATGTCAACAAATTTACAACTGTTCAATATGTAGGTATTGTGTGGAATATGGCGAGCCCTGGAATGCGAATATTAATTGAACGTAAAAGTTTCTTCTCTGTGTGTGTGTGTGTGTGTGTGTGTGTGTGTGTTGTATACACGTACAGATATTTTAGTCGATAAACGTATGACTGATGTAAATGTAATTAATATGGAAACAATTCCCCGGTAATAAAATACATATATGTCTGATATTAATCCACATTATCTTAACTAATAGCAAATTTATAGATTTTTAGTTTAATAATGTATATATAAATCTATAAAATATTAACTGCTTCCTTCCATAAAAAAAAACAACGATCAATATTTACACGCGCACACGCACACGCACACGCACACACACACACACACACACACACCATGATATGTAGTGCTGTTCAGTATCATGTACAATGTAATTTATCCTCTATTATTGACATAACTGTAAACGTGTAATGGCGCTTTAAGTGGCTATAAATCTAAGACTCCATAGAACAGCACGTGGAAGATCGCGATTGCATCGCTAAAATAGCTAGGAAGACAATTAAAAAATACTGATGCAATCATTTTTCGGATATAATTGTCCTAATATTCCATTTTCAATAGGCTGTGTGTCCTTCGTTCTCTAGACCAACACACAGAAGTCAGTCATGCCATTTGTTTGGTCCTTGGCGGCCTGACAAATAAGAAAACAGATATATAATTACACTGTACACCGGTCTGCCTCCCATTGAACAACTTAAAGCAAACATTCAATCTTTTAACGGTGTAAAATGGCATCAATATTGCAGGGTTTCTTGCAATTTGTTCGATTGTTAAAAATTATTGTACATGTTTGTTCGCATTTAAAAATTGATGTTTTGCGAAGGGCTTCATTTTAAAGGAAAGATAGCGAAATTTAGTATCAATAAGTAGTGGAAATAATATTTTATTGTATCTCTTTCCATTCCAGACTGTATAGGTATATAAGAATCATGTAGAAAAATTGACTACCAAAATTGACCATCAACTTTCTGTATTTTTGCATGTACGTATCCCTTTAAATAACACCATACTCTGGTATACAATTGTACGATCCTGATTTCATTGGTGTCATTTGTCTGACTAGGTCCGATCAGCAATTTCGATCCTCTGATATCTGATAGTGTCAACACACCCGACTACTGTTGCTATTGACGTCTAGTTTAGATACGAAACTTAGCCAGGATAGCATAGAAATGAACGTCGCGCAGTCGCCTCGATAAGAATGTTTTCCATTGCATAAACACGCACTGGAAACAAAAAGAAATACTTGGTTCCTGTCGTAATACAAAGGAACTGAATCAAACAGAAAGCTTGTGAAGTTGACAGAAAGCGAAATGCGCATCAGATATTTGGTATCGTTGAAATGCGACGTGTCCCTTTAAGTGCATAGTCGGGATGAATAGAATGAATAGACCAACTGATCGTATATCATATTATAGTACGACGAGCTTTCGTGATCATATGCAAAGATATACGTTGTTTGAACTGTGTATTATAGGATTTTCATTATGTGAAACCACCATTTCTAATTCACACTTTATACTTTAATGTATAGTAAAATGCGGAATAAAATAAATACGGATTGAACCATATCAAACATGCATCTCTGTACTATGTACAGTATTATACAAGTATACTTATTAGGATGTCTTAGTTAATTTATCAAGCATTGATGTCATAATATATTTCAGTACGATACTATAACTAAATGAAGCGCATTCATTCATTCATAAAACCTGTTTTTGTAAAATAATTAATAGTTATAAATATATACTAGTAGTATGCAAGACTAATTCGTTCATGAATATACAGCATACCAGGTATTATAAATTTATAAATATCCCTTTTAATACTCGTCCTGAAATTAGCTTGATATCTACAAACCAACTCTTTTTTCTATCGGAAATTGGTTCAGTTATACTCTAGGTCGAAAAGCTTTGACAGTCATATCCAGCCTGAAAGCAGATATGACGGTCAGAGCTTCTCCGCCTAGATATTCTCCTGACGTGGTCCATATATTATGTAGATTGCATGGGCTCTTAATATGTTTCTCAGCTCGTAAAAATAATAGACGATATATTATTATAGACAACACGGTATTTATAGTTGTTTACGGTAATGTATACAGTTATGACGCAGCGCATGTAGTCCATTTTGAAGGTTGTAGCAATCTAACACAGTCGCTTTATGACAAAACAGGCACACTTCATAGATTTTTTACAACCTTAACCCTTAAAAGCATACAATATTTACATATTTCATGGTCAAACGTATTTTTACATCAAAGTATGTACATTTGATGTGCCTACACAAATATATTGGGTAACCAGCTACATTTTCCGCATATCCCACTGGTTTTCAATATTTTCATATTTTACCATTTTATAATATTTATAGTTATGTAACTTTAGTGGTACCAGTAGTCGTGAAAGGTTATTTTGACCGTGTTCAATGACTAGAGTTATCCTCCTTAGTCTATTACACTATAGAAAATTGAGATATTACAGTACAGTACCAAGTGAATATTCGGGTTTTACTGGAAATGTAAACTGCAATGGAATTTTAACTATCCTACAGCGGTGAAAATATATTTGAAGGTACAAAAGCGATAATATATATGCTGTCCATGTACTTTGCATTTATAATTCCAATTCGGTCCAAAAGGACAACGTAATCTGTAATTGTATGCCTTTAATTATCCCGCCGTGATCCCCTTGAAACAAAAGTGACTGTTATCATTTCTGTTTGTATTACAATAAACTTAGACCACTAATAAAGGAGTGGTTATATACTCCAAACATCCACTCAGAGATAACACTGAATAGGAACAATTTAATCATGTGTACCTGTCACTGGAGCTGAAACGAAAACTCGAATAGTAAAACAGCATTCGACAAGTCCGTAATACCTTTGAGACCTAATAATTTCGATGTTACCCCTGAATATCTAGTCAGGAAACACAACTATAAAAATTTATTGACTGTGTACATTCGAGATGTGTGACGATGGTGGGTTGTGTTTTTTTAGGTGACAATATAACCGGAAATGTCACTTTGTACATTATATACTGTAAAAAGATTTCTAGCGAATACAAATAGAATCCATGTACATTACAAAGAAATATTCGAATAACATGTTAGCTATTCGTTTCAGCTCTAGTTGTAACTATGAGTAGAATAAACTTGGTTATTAAATGTAGAGTGGTTTGAATGGGGGGGGGGGGGGCTAACCTACGGGACTGGCTCACGTAGTAACACAGTTTGCATATAGATATGAAGACAGTATGTTTCAATAAACACACCATTGTAGAACTTATCATGTTACGTCTGGGGATCCCAGCAAAGTTTTCATCGTTACTAGTTATATATCTATCAGACTTAACTGAATATTGATTGCAGCCATAAAGCTGTATACCATATGAGTGTTTGCGCATAAATATACCACACCTTCAAGGTGGAAGAAGACCTTGTTGTTTTCTGACGCTACATTCAGACCTGTTAGTCACATAACAGATGCATTTAGGTATCGATTCAATGTATTGAGAATGAACTAATGTCTAGGTTGTCTACACGATATGCTGACAGAGGAAACTACAGTCCGGTATCGATTTGGAATTGATTAACGTAATGTTCCATTAATTTACGCTGTGAGTGTTAGTTGATGTAATTGAAATTTCCTTCCCATTCAATTTTCAATTTAGAATAAAATGCATATGTATTCTTCTGGCCTCCGTTTCACAACGACATCCTAAAAATTTAGGAGCTCCTAACTTTATGATCCAGTTTATCACCTCCTAAGTTAGATGCTGATTTAAGAAGGGATACGACTTGTGACGTCGTCGTGAAACACTTGGTACGAGGTGACAACACTTAGGACTGGTTTAGGAGCTCATAAATAGTTAGGAGGTCGTTGTCAAACGGGGGCCTGATGTCATGATCTTTCTTTAAATAATTATCTGATTTTTTTTCTATGGCCACCTGTCTTTTATTTCCTTAAAAATATTTAAATTATCTAATTATCTTTTTCTGTGTCCTTTATTTCCTTATTTTTTGTCTCCAAATTATCTGATTTGTTTCTCTGTGGCCTCATACAGTTACCTGTCCTTTAATTCTGTGATGCTGTTCTTGGCCAGATGCAGGACCTTGAGACGTGGGAAGCAGCAGATTTTAGGTATAGCCTTGTTGGTTAGGTTGTTAGAGGACAGGTACATCTCGTGCAGCTTGTTGTACGTGTCGTTCCTGTTGGGTGCTGGAAGATCCTGGAGTCTGTTCCCAGTCAGGTTTAGACACCGCAGTCTGCGAGGAGAAAATACGAGACTTGTGTGAAAATTGTTTTCTGATCCTGGGATTTGAACCCCAGTTGCTGAGCCAATGGGGTGACCCTGCTGGCTGAGACCAGTAGGAGCATCTTATATCACACCTGGCTACACATGCTATCAGATACTAGTGCTTGGATGGCTAGAAATTTATTGGGTGCTATTACCCGAACCAACGTGACTACCAATCAATTCATGATTTCACAGCTATTTCGCCTTTTTCAGTATTTGGAAGTTTTTTGGTGATGTAAAAATACATAATCAATACAATCTAGTCAAGGGAAGTTACTCCTCCAAACATATTATCCAAAATGAAGTCCATGGACTTAAATATGGATGGAATTTCCATTAAATTTGCCATTAAATTTAATATTGGCGTATATATACAGAAAATTAATTCATATTTAAGCCGATGTGTTAAAATTAGGGTGGTGTCAAAAAGTCCATGCCCTGAGATTATGTAAAGTTTTTATTACAATTTCATGCACCTCTCAAAGTTTTGTTCACAAATCCCCCAAATTTAAGTGAGCCTGAAATCATAATAAAAACATTTCATAATCTCAGGGCCTGGTCTTTGGTAAATTGTCAATTAATGTTCTTTCGTGTTTTTTCTGAGATCATCAATGCACATTTCTGCTCTCACTTGTTAGCACGGATGAAGAGTTCTGGAGGAAGTCTGGTCAGCAGGTTCTTCTCCAGGTAGAGCTCCTCTAGGATACAGTTGTTGATGTCCGAAGGAAGTGAGTTCAGCTGGTTGTGACTGGCCCGCAGAATCTTCAACTTCCTGGCATCCGAGAGAAGTCTAGAACAACAGCGTGTGCAATATAATAAATATAATAAATGTGAACTATTTAAATATGACAAGTTGTTGTAAAAATAAAAGTGAGAAAAAAATGTACTTATAAAGGCTCAATGTCTCAATGTTTGCGTGTTGTGAAAACGTGTTGTGAACGTTTTTCAACAGTAATCAGATTGTTAGTTTGAGACATTCCCCTGAAACTATTCGGCATTGGGTCAGCGCAAATGGACTGTTCCATTTCTACTTCCTGATTCCGACTAACTAAACAGAAAGTAGACGTAGGAAAAACACTGTCATATTTCAGTTTTAGGGGGATACATTTGCAGAATATGTAGTGGGCTTATACTACAGAATAGGCCCACTTTGCTTATCTTTTGAAAAAGGGTGGTGGGCTTATACCCCAATATGGGCTTATACCCCAAGATATACGGTATGTAACAGGACAATGTTAAAGTTCACTGAAAGACAATTCAGGGAGACTGACTTCAAATAAAGATCGGGCGCCATTTGTGAAAGGACTATGTCAGTGCTGGGATTTGAACTCAAGTTGTCTGGATTTGAGTGTAACCAACGACCAAGCTGATCCTGGGATTCGAACCCGAGTTTCTGGAGTATGAGTCCGACTGAGGAAAAGGGGTAAAAACCTCTGGCCAAGACCAGTAGGAATATTGTATATCGCACCCAGCTACATGTCAAACACTCTACCAACTTAGCCAAGTAAGCAACCCTGGTTGGTTAAGACCAACATGAGTATTTAATGAGTATATATTTATATATAATAATAAATTCTAAATATCTGTGGTTGGAACACTGCAATAAATAATCTAGTAAAATTGACAGGATTCACAATGTGAAGTGCCCATAAAATCTCTGCTCCAATACAAACACGCTTCCATGAACATGGACTTGTTAGACTTACTTTTGTGGCAACTGTGAGATGTTATTATGGCAGACGTCCAACTTCACTAAGAAGAAGCAGTCTCCTAACCATGATGGGATTTCCTTCAACTGGTTGCTGTGAAAAGATACAAATTATTTTAATAACTGTGTTATTATGTGTTATTTATCATGTATATGTATGAAAAATGGTATCCAAGCCTAACCTTGTAGTTTATGCAAATCTGCGGAGCATTGAAGGTTGTTATATCGAACCTGTATCATTATCATGGAAATCCAATGATTTATTTGTTTATATAAAAAAAAAATATCAATTTTCTTTTTAATGAAAATCGAAAAACATGCACTACTCTTTATACCAACTGTCTATTTGAAGAAGTTATGATCAGTGTACATTTTCATTGACACAATACAAACTAGTGAAACAACATGACACTTACTGTGACACATCCATGGAGACTAGCCATTCAGGTTTTGGATTGATGGAAAGGGTTTCAGTTCCTGAAATAAAGCAATCAGATATACACTGATACGTGGAATCATATATAGATAGATATGACATGCACGCTATTATGAATATTTTACTGGCACATTTAACTAGACAAGATTTTTATTATTATTCTTTTTTGATTGGGGTTTAGCGCTGCTTTCAATATTCTTTCAATTATATCACTGGACATGATGAACATCATCATATGTGGTCATTCTGTAAAATATACCAACAGAAATTAAAGTACTACCCAGCCAAAATATACTCACTATTATGAGCAGCAAACAAGTTCTTCAATGATGACCCATTTATTTGCAGATTCCGGATCGTATTTCTTTCACAGTTCAAATATTCTAAAGAACGAATTGCACGAATGTCAAGGTCGACGACCAGATTGTCCCGAATGTCAAGGTGAGTCACGTGATCCAACGAATGAAAACGAGCCGTTTCCGTCGGCAACAGTTGCAGTCTGTTCATCCTGAGATCAATCTTCTTAATGTGAGTCATGTAATCCAGATAGTCTGTCGGAAGGCGCGATATTTGATTCCCCGCCATAATGAGGCTGTCCAGTTTGAACGATGCATGCTGGGATTGAAGCAGCACCGTCGGGATGATTGTGAAATGATTGAATGCGAGCACTATCACTAAAAGTTTCTTCATGTGGGCGATGTCCTCGGGCAAACCCGTGAGACGATTATTGTGCAGATGCAGAGCTTGAAGGCTAAAAAATAAACAAATATTTTAAAAAACACATAAATAACGTGAGAATTTCTATGACAACAATAGATTGAAAATGCTAATTCTCGTCTATGAAACAGTATTTGTCATAGGTAGCAATAATAGGGATAATATATAAATTAACCAGAATTATTGTAAAGTATCATAATAGAAAGCTATGTATGAAACAAGTAAAACAGTGACTATCCATACTGCTATCAATCCTCAGAAGAAGGTAAAAGATTAGTTTAAGCAATGACACAGCATAAATTGCTTCCAGACAAGGTCAATAGTGCCATTGATGGCAAGAACATTGATTCTGGCATTAGCGGATATACCAGTGGACCCAATGTGTGACCTACTTGACCAGTTCTGTGATCTGCGCCGGAATATCCTCCAGTTTGTTGCTGGCCAGGTTTAGCTCCACCAGAGTCCGCATCCGACACACAGCCTGGGGGAAGGTGGTCAGATTGTTGTCAGCCAGGTTCAGACTGTGCAGGTGGTTGAACCTAGGAAACAGAGGAGGTGTAGGATATTACACGACTGCTTCAGGGGTAGAGAGTGGTGGAATTGTGGGTTCTGGTTTGACATCAAATGTCCAAGGAAACTACATGTCCATTGTGGTCATTATGGCATACAATGAGTGAATGAGTGAGCGAGAATCAAAGCGGGAATCTTTCACCCACACATGGCGAATAATATTTAATAATACTATAGATGTTCAAAATGAAAAGCAGCATGAAAAACAAGCCAAAAAAAATTGATTAAAATTGAAGAAGATGATAGAATACAGAGAATGATATAGTAACTATTGGCACAAATGGAATTAAAAGTGTGAACACTATAAGTGAAATTAACTATGAAATGGTTAAAGCATGCAATGACTGAATTCAGATTATAATCCTTGGTTCATTGGTACCAGCTTAGATTATAACCCTTGGTTCATTGGTACCTGCTTAGATTATAATCCTTGGTTCATTGGTACCAGCTTAGATTATAACCCTTGGTTCATTGGTGCCAGCTTAGATTATAATCCTTGGTTCATTGGTACCTGCTTAGATTATAATCCTTGGTTCATTGGTACCTGCTTAGATTATAATCCTTGGTTCATTGGTACCTGGTGGCTATGACCTGCACTATAGATGTTGCAGGATTACTCCTGCCACAAACTGACAATTTGTGAAATGAATGAAATAATCTTGTATGCACAAACAAAAAGAAAACAAGTGTTTTGGAGATTTTGCTTTTGGATCATCCATACTTTCTATATTCATTATCATTACCAGGAGATGATGCTTTTCTATGGGGATTAGTTCAAGAAAGCTTGGGATTGGTGTGGAATCTATATATATGTAACCAAGTACCATGGCAATCCTGGGATTTGAACCCAAGTTGCTGGATTGTGAGTCCCACACTCTACAGACTGAGCCAAAGGGGTAACACCACTGGCCAAGACCAGTAGGAGCATCTTATATCACACATCTACAATTGGATAGTTCAAGGAAATAATTGGCTGATAATACACTGTCAATAGTATCAATGGGGAACAGCCTGAGAATCCTATGGAGATACAATGATAGTACAGTGAGAGGTATCTGGAGTTGAAGCTGACCTGGGCAGGTCATCCAGCCAGCCAATGGTGTAGATGTCCTCCTCTATGGGCCGCTCTCTCAGCACATTGTGTCGCAGGATCAGGATCTCCAGGTCATCGTTGATGAAGACCGTCTCGGGTAGAAACTCCAGGTGGCAGTTGGACAGGTCGGCCTTGGTGGGCAGTTTGGAGGTGGCCTGGAGAGGAACGGTCATCTCTACAGACACATTGACACTGTCACAATGTGTTCATGTATGAGCATGGAGCCCTATATGAAGCTCTTGTATCCATTGAGACCGTAACCCTGAGTAGTCTTGTATAGTATAATGATTTAGGACACTTGCGGATGGGTTATGAACTTGTAGTGGATACAAGAGCTTCATAAAAGGGCGCCATAGATTAATAGTGTTGTGATATGTATGACCACTCATTGTACTTCTCGTATTCATGAGGCAAAAACATGTTTGATGGCAATCTAGATGAACTACTTACGTACATGTACTTTCAAGTTTAGGCCACATCTTAAGGTATTGGGCCATAGGGATACTAACAGATATGGCAACAGACAATTGTGATTTCAGCAGAAAACAAGCCCAGGCTGCAGGCCTAAAGCTGTGTCTGGACAAATGAATCAACCCCTGAACAACTAATTTAGTGGATTTACACAGAACAGTTGAAAATATCCATGCCTGTACTCAGGAAAACTGCTGTGACATTGCACATGGATTTTCAACCTCCTGAGAAGTCTAAAACAGAATTGGAAATGTACCTTCTTAGTCTTCTTCATCCACTTGCTGTAATCATTGTTGTTCATGAATGACATGTAGATTGACCTTTCACCTTGCAGGGTCGAGGTCAGCTTGAGGCAGTACTCTTGACCTTTGACCTGAACTTCCTCCACAGAACCTTTGGCCAGTTGAACTACAGTAGGCTTGGCATTGCGATCTGTGGAATCAGTGTTAGGAATTGTGTTTATGTAGTATAATGATCCCTCTTTTTATTCATGTATTTCTTTTTTTAAATTGGGGTTTAGAGCCACTTTCAAGTTTCTTTCACTTATAGTACAGCTTGTCAATTTTGGGCAGGATCAAACCTGCGAGCTGAATGTTGCAGTAAACCTGCGAGCACCAGCTGGTACTGATGGATCAAGGATTACAACTGCATTGCCGTGGTACACTATGTCACTAACAGTGCATCCTATCATGATCACATTGGAAAGGTAACTTCCATGAACAATATTGTTCATTAATACTTTCTGTAGAATATCAAGATGGCTTTAGGGTTCCTGCAGTGTACCTCTATATATCATCAGCCTTGTTCCTGTGATGACGCACAGCCGCCTCACCCACTGGTGGAGTAGCTTCCCCTTTCGGACATAGGCGTAGGATGATAGCTGATTGCGAGAGTAGGTACTGTCTGACAGTGGCTTGCCTGAAATACAAGATATCAAGTGAATAATAATGATAATAATAATACTAATAATGATAATACTACTACTAATAATGATAATAATAATACTAATAATGATAATAATACTAATACTACTACTAATAATAATAATACTAATAATACTAATGATAATAATACTAATACTACTAATAATGATAATACTACTACTAATAATGAGAATAATAATAATAATAATGATAATACTACTAATAATAATGATAATACTACTAATACTACTACTAATACTAATACTACTAATGATAATAATACTACTAATAATGATACTACTACTACTAATGATAATAATACTACTAATAATGATACTACTACTACTACTACTACTACTACTAATACTACTACTACTAATAATAATAATAATATGATGATGATGATAATCATCATGATTATGCTGATACTGACATGTACATTTCAAACTGCAGTGTACTGCATCACTAACACATAGAAAAATATCTTGACTAAAGTCAAGATCAAACTCAAGACTTCTGACTATAAGTCCTAACTTAGCTTTACCACCTGAGCTATGCAGGCTACAAAGAAAGAAACCAAAAATTATTTTGAAAAGTCACAGTAGCCAGTAACTGCACGTGCTTCACAGCGCGTTCATGCAGCATACATGGAACACGATATGTGCATGACAATCCAGCTGGAGGACAGGCAGACTGGCAGACTGAAAATGTGAATTTCAAAATCTACCCTAAAGTTGATAAAATACATCACCTATATTACATACATGTAACTAATATCCTTCTAGAAAAGTTTCATCTATTTGAAAACATCACTCTGCTGGATGTTTATCAAATTTAATAATAGCAGATTGCAATATGATTTATGTAAATATTAATGTATGTATTTATTTGGTATTACTAATATACTGTATGTTGGAATTAATTCCTGAAAAGCCCACTGCAATGCATTTAAGCTTTTAACCTTTCCCCTCCGGTAGGCATCCTAAGATGCCCTATGTAACAGTAATTAAATTAATCGAGCAACACCAAAGAAATTGTAATAGATTCTTGAATCTAAACACTCTTTACCCATTATGACGTAAAGCTTAACTATTGTGTCACGCTGATTTATGCTTCTTGCGGTATATGGAAAGGTTCGAAACCAGAGCAGCCCAAAGTGGTTTGAGGGCTGGTATTACTGTACCTCTTGATGACAAGAATTCCTAAAATTTGTAATACTCTACGTGACAAGCCAGAAATATACCTGGCACTGAACCTACTAATACATTATTATAGAAGATGATGATATCTCATATATGCCCAAGGCATCTATGTATCCATAATAGGGAATGCATTAAGATAATGTATTTCCATTATTAATTTAAAGTGCTGTTAACATTAAATAATGATGACTCACTTAGCAGAACCATAAATAGACATAGGCACTGTAAAAATTCACGTATTCCACATTTTGTAAGTACCCTCTGGGGCATATTTTTTACTTAACATATTATTATTATTATTATTGCTAACATCACATTAATAAGTCACCCAAGAAACTGGGGTCCAGAAGCATGTAAAATATGTATTAAATCAATAACATCAGTATATAGTCTTTGCCATGGCACCTTGTCAATTCATAATCTTATTTATATCACTGATGGTCTGGGATATGAAGGGGTTGAAGGCACTAATGTATCACAACTGACTGTCTATCGTTAAGTTCATCACATGCGTAGCTTTAATACAGAAAGGTGACAGACTGTGTTAATTCTGACCTGCAGCATCTGATGTCACACCTGGCCACATGAGTGCCACAGTTTTATAATCATTGTTTTATGAAAATAATGAATTTCTCTGTTAATAACAGGTGCATATTTGCATGATAATTGACCTGAATACATTCAAGATAATAATAGTAGTAAGTCTATAATGATAAGGAAGCTTGCTCAAAGTGCTACATTATTATTGTCCCAGTCGAGGGACCAGTGTGTACTCATTTAACCTTCTCAACTCCATAGAGTTATACAACCCAAGCTGCCATGTTAAAATTATTTTATTGTTAAAATTGGGGTTTAGAGCTGCTTTCAAGATTGTCAGTTTAGGGCATGAGGAAACCTGCAACATTCATAGCACTGAATGTTGCAGTAAACCTGCGAGCACCAGCTGGTACTGATGGACCAAATTGCGCCATTTCAGTTGTGAGGAGGTTAACATTGGCAATTCCATCTCATCCAATCATGTGACCATTCACAGATGGGTGACAATACTTTTTCTGAGCAAGTGTGATTAAAAGGTACTCTCTAATCTTGCTTTAACCTCCCTGGTGGATTAATAACAGTTCAATAGGCTAGGGCACCTGCCATTGCCTCCAGCAATGTGAAGGTTAATTAAACAAACTCACTCGGAAAGTTGTGACCATCAATAGGAATCTTACCCAGGTCTCTGGAAAAATATATCAACCCTGTTAAAGCTTTACTAGTTAGAGGTGGTCAGGACTTTCTAACAATGTCACACCCAACCGTGTCAAGGTACAATTTGTACCTGGTAGGGTATACTGCAGTCATATTATCAGTCATAATTTATATGAAGCTTTAACAGTATTTTCATATTAGCCATGGATGGCTGATCATAAAGATGCTGATGCCCATTTGGTCATGGTCGCACTGTCATTACCACACACACTGGGATCGACAGGGATCCGCAAAGATCCACATGGATCCACACAGATCATCCCTGTACTGTATGCTTAATGTCTGACCACAGAGACTTACTTGTAATTTGATAATCTCCTTAACTTCATCAAAACATTACTCCTAATGCCTATAAACTTCCCAACACCTGAATAAGTAAAGATATTCCAATTTATTCAGGAATATAATCCAGGACAGTTCCTGTTGACTGCGCTTTAATGTGTTGACAAGAAAACAGTATCTTCTTGCCATTGCAGGAGGTATCAAATTGACAACGAATTCAATGACTTAGAAAACAAGTTTCAGATTTCAGAGTCTTTCAAACAGTCTTACAGAGGTCAAATGGTAAAATAAATCACTGGGGATCTATTTGGTAAGCTATCTCAGTATAATAAAATAACCAATGTTAAGCTATCTGTGTAAAAAAGATAACCAATGGTAAGCTATCTCAGTATAATAAATTAACCAAAAGTAAGCTATCTCAGTATGATAAAATACCCAATGGAATTAACTGTAGAGGGATGGCCAAGTTTACAGAAATACTGCAAAATCAAATATTGGAAAAAGAACTGCAAATTGTTGTTTAAGCTCAATAATGTATCAAAACACAAGGTCTATACTAATTAGAAGCACAAGTTTAATTAGATATAGTAACACAAGCTTCATTATTAACATAGGCAATGGCCATTCCTATTTCATTACAGAAATTCTGCAAATTATCTAATTTTAAAGTTCATATATTGCAGTCAGTTATTTTAATATGGTCTACGCAAAATCCTACAAATAATATACCATCATAAATATTATTGACAGACATTGTTTGTGTAATGTTGTCGATGATAAATATACACATTAGTAATTGGTTATGACTACATGTACTTTCATTGAGATTGTGTCTACTTATATAACTGTAAAAGAATGCTGCAATCCACACGTAGCATCACCATCGGACATGATCATGTATATATGACAATTTGATTATTCTTCAACATACACATTCCTTCTCCTTGTCCATTGTTTAGAACCTTGAGAAATATGCTCATTTCATTTGCCAGAGGGATTTCTCTGTCACCTTCATATCTTCACACCAGGACTACTGAGTGTGCTTAGTGTGCTAACATCATCCTTCATGAGACGGTCAATATATGGAAGACACACACCAGACGGCAGCTGTCAGTTAGACTGTTTGCGTCAATTACAGTCAGCCTATAGATCTAATACACTGACCACTCAGTCACTCCTCCACTCCACCATGTGTTGTTGAATGCAGTACTTTAGGAGATATTTTAAATGAATCAAAGCCAATCATAGCATGAGATGTTTTCCTGTAGGACAATCAGGGGCCCCTAGGTTCTTCTTTGGAGGTCTTTGGGTTCTGCATGACAATTAGAGGTCTTTGAGTTCTATATGACAATTGTACTCAAAACAGTTTCACAATCTCAGAGAATGATCACATCTCACGAGTTACCGCAAAAGACAGGAAAATCCTTGACATGGAATGGACAGACATTTAGAATACCTCATTCCAACTCAAGTTTACTGGCAACTCATTTAATACTGAAGGTTCAAGGGACATATGCAGTGGAGTTCAGTGTATACTAAAGCCTGATCTGCAGGCATACATTGATGGAACCTACTTTAAACATCCATTATGCCTTTCAAATAGGATGCTCTAAAGACGCTTTCATGGTGTGGCTTGGTTAGCAAATAACAATGTACGACTCCACTGAGTGCCAGGATCAGACCAGGAGGTTACAAGACAGGAGGTTACAAGACAAGGGGTTACAAGACAGGGGGTTACAATACAGGAGGTTACAAGACAGGGGGTTACAAGACAGGGGGTTACAAGACAGGAGGTTACAAGACAGGAGGTTACAAGACAGGAGGTTACAAGGCAGGAGGTTACAAGACAGGAGGTTACAAGGCAGGAGGTTACAAGACAAGAGGTTACAAGGCAGGAGGTTACAAGACAGGAGGTTACAAGACAGGAGGTTACAAGACAGGAGGTTACAAGACAGGAGGTTACAAGACAGGAGGTTACAAAACTTTCTGAGTATAATTTCGTGCCCAAGCTCAAAGTTTTGTTCACAAATCCTCATACAAAATTTTAGTTAACTGTTAAATCATCCTCAAAAAGGTTATATAACTTTAGGACCTGGACTTGCCTGTATGAAATGGTAATGGGAACTCAAATCCTAGCCATGGACAACACCATTGCTATGGGAGGTACGGTAAACTTAGATTTACGCCGTTACAGAGGGCCCAGGCATAACAACAATATGAGGAGACTGAGCAACAGTAAGCTGGATGAGCCATTGACATACGGATACTGCAATAACACTGTGAAGTGCTGGTGGGTAATTGTGTTCATAATAGCGACAAGAGATGCTGCTTTGTCCATCAGTATATAGCTTCTCTGTGTTGGAGTATACTTGCACATGCATGGACAATCTGAATGCAATTTCTCAACACAATTTCTGAATGCATACTGTACAGTATGCTCTGTCAGTTCATGTGCATCAGTAATAATTTTACCATAAGGTAGTTTTTGAATGGGTTCTTCTCACCATAAACCACAATGTTTCAGAAATCCTATGGATAAAAATCCATTACTCATGCACCCTGTGATAGACGTGGACTATTACCTGTACATATAAAGGATCATTTGGAGCGATCTAATGACCTATTTCTTATCAAAACAGATATTGAATAAAATACGAGCAAAATATGTCCCCTTTGTGCCTGTTTGCATCGGATGAGCTACGTTTTAGCTGCTATAGTCTGGTTAATGTCTTATCAAGCTGGTTATTCCTAAATGTAGATGATAAGGTGATCCACAGGATGACTTGGGGATGCTGGCTTGGAGTTATTCATCTGATTTATAAAAAATGATAGTGACATTAATATAATATTTCTTCTGATGTATAATTATATTTTCCCACTATATGATCTGAATGAAAAATTCAGAAGTCTTTTGTAATGTTCTTAATACCACATGATACCACATTCCCAAGGTTCAACCACGCACAATAGTCACATCTTGACATGAAAGTAGCCACTTTCTCCCCACAGAGATAAGTGTAGGCGTATGATGTCTGCCAATACGCGAGATTCGAACTGAGATATGCAAGAGAACAATTCCATAATTTGAACGTCTTGGCTCAATATTGTATACAATCTAATTATGTGCTTTTTTTTATTATTAATATTTGAATACGTCTGTTGTATGATAGAATGTGGCTGAGTGATGGGAATAAACGCATGGATTGGTGTGGTATATGCAGTAACGATTACAAACTATCGCCTGTTTACGACGAGGGCGTCAGAGCGAGACTAACATATCAGTGAGACGAAGAGTAAGACGATGAGCTTTAATTTCTTGTATATGTATCTTGATATCTTGTTGACAGATTCCATATTCCATTATCGTATTTCATGCAGATAAATACATACAACCATCGGGGTTGGTTTGGGAGATTATTAATAGGAACAGGAATTTAATCTCCATTCATTCGTAAGGTTCATTGACACAGCTTTAGTTGAGATCATTTTAGTGGTACACATTGTGAAAGCATCAATTTTGTTTCAGGCAATCAGTTATTAAGCTAAGAAATCAGTTAATAAGCTAAGCAGCAGTTATTGAATGATGGGCAGTTTTAATTCACTATTTATACAGTGATAACAAAAGTGAAGTTTACAGCATATGCAATTCAATGTTCTTCTCACCCTCTCAGGTTGAGCACATTTCTAAAATAAAGCCCTTTTCAGACTCCCTAATACATGTAGTTTAAATACTTTATTAACCAAATATAATTTATAAATTAAAATTCCCTATTTGGTCAATAATAATTTTATAATTATTCGCACACTATCTTTTCTCCCAATTATGTCAAGAGGTGTGTGTACTATACACATATAGTTCATTAAAAACTTTGTTTGTCCCTAAAAATAAAATCACTAATAATTTTCAATATTCAAATTCAATAATAATCAAGTCAGCTTAAAAACATAAGGGAATTAAACATGTTAAATCAAGTAAATAATAACTGGTTCTATAAAAATATAGATGCTCCAATACTACACCCTCAACAAAATCTTAGCTTCATCCCTGTTGTATATTTTGAACAAAATAATATAAATGGAATAATAATTAGTTTGACTGACCTGCGTAGAACTTGATCAGATAGCACAGGTCCTCTTCCGGTCCCTCCTCCTGGATCTTGTTGATATCACTGTATCCAATACTGGACAGGTACTCGTTCTGGATTGCCAGAGGACAGTCAAACGGCTCCAGCCTCCGAATAATATCCCCATTCAGCTGAATATGCAGTGAGTTGCTCGGAATTCCAACCTGCATGCAGATCTTCTGTGCTGTCGTTGATATAGTACATGGAAACAGCCTGGAATTCTGCTCGGAATCGGAATTGAAAACACGGATACACCCGTGACTGGTGTCCTTCCGTATCCACGCCTCGATATCGGATTTGCGGTGCTCGCGGCGTTCCTTTCCACTGTTGAGGCGCTGCGAGGTGACCTGCTCGCGCTGGCTGACCTCGAGGTAGAGGTCTGCGAGGGAGTCGGAGAGGTCCCATGTCTCGTCGTCGTTGCTGCCATTGGTGAGAGTCAGTCGTACGCTCTGGTGCGTCAGGCCGGGTTTCATGAACTCCCCGACACTCCACCACGCGTTGCTGCCGTGGTATTTGTTGTTGTTGTAGGAGTCGGTCTTGGCGATGCCGGAGCTGCTGGAACTCTGGGTCCCATGGCCGCTGCCATTGCTGCTGTGATCACTCCAGACGCCGAAGTTCTTCAGCGACATAGCTCATAATACATCCTCCGTCTGAAATACACAATGTTAATGATGACACCAGGTGATCTAAAGTAGGTGGGTGGACAGAAGGAGGTTTATGGGCAGTTGGTCATCCTCTGTTGAATTAACTGCTGCTCTGTGTGGAGGATCAGAGAATGCCGGGAATAATAATAATAATAATAATAATAATAATAATGATAATAATAATAATGTTCCTGCTGATGATAATACTAATTCTGATGACTATGATAATGATGATGGTGATGATTATGATGATTAATTATTAATAATTAATAATTAAAATAATTAATAATTAATAAATACTACTACTACTAATAATAATAAATATTAATTAATATCA
>JAUTBT010003096.1:0-27898 GCA_032361225.1 Lepetodrilus schrolli | reverse complement strand
TATATATATATCAGAGTTTGAAAGAAATGTTGATTCAATAATACATACCCGGATGTACTGAAGAAGTTGTAGTTCACGTCAATAACACTGACGAACACATCAGTCATAGGTATTGCAAGGCTCTTGGCTGCAAATAATAATGGTAGGTTTTAAGGTGACAAATTCACCGATGAATACGTTAAGAAAACTCTCCGAGTATCTGTCAGTTACTAATATTTATACTAACATAAACACAATATCATCACTATAACCATCAATACATCTCACCCCATGCCGTTCTTAGGCCATCTTCCATCGCGTCTCGGTATGAGTCCGATAAACTTCCATCAAGGTTGAATGTGAAGGATTTCATGATAGGCAGTGAAGACTGTTCTAGATTTTGATTGGATAGCAAACTGGCCAATGTCTGTTGATCTACTGCCGTTGTCTTAACATCGGTTCCAGTGATATAGAAGACTCGTGTCACAGTTTCTCTGAAAACATGCATTTGGACATGACGGAGCTACTGAAAACATATATATATATATATATATATGATGGAAATAGGAATATTTTCAGTGAGTTTTTACTAGCATATAAATATCATGTATACATGACCTTTTAACATGTGGTTGATAAATTATACACTTACCCATTTCCGTCGTAAAACATGTTTCTTGCTAACATTTCTCCCGCTGAATCTGAAGCAAAAGATAAGAACAATACCGTATTAAAAATACGCTACCTGAAGTGGAAATCATTTACATTACGTACAGATTAGCGTTGTGAAGGAAACGCAAGTTTACTTTAGCTCATTCTCTGCATAAAGTGCATCGGACACGTCATCAACACGCTTATTGCCATTACTAAACATCCGTTTCTACCAACAAGAATTGACTGCAAGTAGTCATAATAGAATTACCCTCAGGATTGAGTCCCGTTCCAAGATTTTTCAATTGAAGCCATGTGAGTTGACCTTTGACATCAACATATGGAACCGGAAGTGCCTCACATCCGCAGAAAGGAGGCCCCGTTAATGATACATTAGCAACTCTTGGTCCTATGGCATACCTTTCGTCGACTACCACGAAATATTCCATATTTGTGATACTTCTGCTGTTGAGATGAAACGAAGCAAACTCATATAGCAAGAACTCCGTGGATCTACATGGTATTCCTACTTGTTAAACTTATGACGTATTAGTTTTAGGAAAATAGAAACATAAAATGTCAACAAAACGTGTTATGTTGATTGTAGTTTTCATTTACAGAACCTGAGATGAAAATGTCCATTGACATGTACACCATGATCGTTTAATATCACCTGATCATTGACATAATTACCATAGCATATGATCGCACTAGCATACATATAATAATATCACACACGCCATGGAAACTGCTCGACAGACACCATGACTTGGTACGTTCCAGTAGGGTATATTTATACTTATCCTAATAGTGTACTGAAATAAACTCACCGGTCGGAAGTATAATACAGTTTTGGTCTGAGGAGAACGATCTCTAATGATCCACTGCGTAGTTCTTGGGGAACTGAAATGAAAACATTTGCATAAATGTCTGTATATGAGCAATATACACGATTGGCTTTCCCAGCAATGTCTGGGGTTATTGCAGAACACCTACGGATAGCATAATTTGGATTGTAATCGGAAACAGGACATAACTTGCTGATATCTTCTGAAACAGGCCCATTGTCCCCTTAAAATTTAAATATGTCACTGACCATTGGGTCATTTAACTGGTTTCCCCTTATTAAGTAAGGATGAATACTTTCCAAAAGAAACTGTCGTGGATTCGGCGAATTGGAGTCAAATAACACGTTAGAAAAGACGATTTACGTCCTCCTTTCGAATACATATCGCACACTCTTCAGAACCGGGTTCCAGATAAGGCTATTGCCTATGGTCAGAGACGTCACTGGCCCTATGTCTGGAGGATGAAGAACTGCGGCAAAATCTAAAAACATGATTACCTCTTGGATCTAAAGTTCGCCATCTGTTCCACGCTCCACGCAGTTTCGACAACACAGCGTCGGCTTCGGGCCCTGTAACGCCAACGACTCCGTTCACCAACACCCCGTGTCGTTCGCTGTAAGGATAGCGAGTTGTCCCTGAGTATACGACGTTAACGTTAGGCAGTTCTTGTATGGTGGCAGAGAAGTCCGCGTTGCCAGGAACAGGTGCAGTGCCCGGAGCTTGTACTTGTCCGTCTCTCTTCAGTTTGTAGTAGACCCTATACACCACTATGCTGAAAGTAGGTAAGTCATGCTTCAACTTATAGTGAACATACTAGTATCTCAAGACAGATTTCTACTTTCATATTTATGATAATGATATGTCTTGACAGGTTTTCTTGTTTGTACGTTCATGAGAATAAATAGTGTTTAAAATCACATGATGATAGTATTGATGATGCTAATAATAATAATGTAACATAATAATAATAATAATACTAATAATTATGATTGTATAATAATAATAATAATACTAATAATACTAATACTAATAATTATGAATGTATACTAATAATAATAATAATAATAATAATGCATAGTAATGTGTCATTTGAATAGAAACAAAAATACACACCAGGCCCCAGGAGTTACGACTCTCGTAACGTTACGATTGTTTTATGCTTACGTATCACGAAAGGGTCATACCTGTAGTCCGGGTGTAAATAGAGGTAAACATCATTTCCTGCTAGAAAACCATGGCGCACGGACGGATTTAGGCCAGGACTACAGTACGACCGGTTCGTGAAACGAAGGCCTTGCGTATACAATGTCAACTTTGATTGTCATCAACTAGTCATATACTAGTAAATAGGGGAAAGTATAGTTACCCGTAGTCTCCAGCTCCCTGCATGGTCAGTATAATGTCAGAACTGTACAAGCAGCCACAGCCTGCGAGACACAGAACATAAGATACACGTGCATTCACCTCAGTTATAACACAATATGAATCCCATGTGAACTACAGGTTATTCGAGTGGAACTTCAAATACCGCCGTAGACTCATACGTTTGAATTATTGACACACGTAAGATAACGACATGTTGATGATAATGAATGTAATGAATGATTCATGAATTAGAAATACCAATGGCAACCTATGAAAAGAATAAGATTCTGAAAATGAATACATCAATATAAAACAAATACATATTCTATACATAATAATAACATGCGAAATTTACTCTACTGGAATGTGACGGTTACTATTATACTGACCACATGGTTGGATACGTTTCAAACATATATCAACATTAGTTTTATTAGTACAATTTTACACACAATTAGTAGTATTGTTAATCATAAACAATTTGTCTTCATTTAACAATATATGCACATCAATTTACTCTATTTCCAACTAGTCAATAACGTTTAGGCAGTATTCTTGAAACTCACCAGGGTTGGCATTCGCCCATGTCGTATCAATGGCGTCTGTAATCAGATCCTTCCTACCGTCAGGAATAGTGCCAACGAAATCCACAAAGTAAGCGAGTTCTAAACTCTGAAGCTCTTGCACGGAGCCTGTGTATATATGAACGTCATTTTGTCTGAATGGAGATGTGTTCTGGAGTCCGGTGTTCACGCCGCTATTGAAGACGTCGATTTGATCTACGTCCAGAGCTTCCAATGGAATACCGTCACTGTGGTTCACGTTGTAGTGGTAGCCAACGATGATGTTTCTGAAAGGAAATGCCCAGGAGATGTAACGTGACAGAATACATGGTGTAGTCGATAAATATATGAATCTATGCACTTTGTCTAGCATATCCAATGTGGATTTCCTCAAATTATACATGAAGATTTGTGAACATAAAAGTTTCGTAATCTCGGATGACAAAGAATCATTGTACCTACCCAGAAGGATCTGCATATCTTGTTCTGGTCAATATTCTAACGAGGACGCAGCATTTGGTGTCTGCAATAGCAGCATAGAAAACAATCAGTTTCATCAGTCTCGAGCCACAGAACGATCGCCATGCAATGAGAGTCCTAGCTGCTATACTTGTGTATGGAATGACAACTCTAGTAGCTATCATATTATCGTTCTGTGGAACAGAGCACACGGTTTTCTTGTACGAAACGGAGTGACTCTAAAGTAGCCGAGCTTTCCTACACAATGGTTACTATTGGAGATAGTTTTACCTTAATTACGCTGTTTGGTACAGGACGGCCCAGGTCAATGATAATGAATTGTAAATATATTTCATTTACTGTAAATCAGGAAATTAATGCGAGCAGGATATTAATGCTAAAAATGCGATTGACGTATGGCCGCATTTAATTCCTACGCATTATGTAAAATAATGAAAGGCAGGTCCGGGGAAAAACATGGTCGATCGCATTTAATTGTTGTCGCATTTATGTCTAAAAGCTTGAGGTCGCATTAAATTAGTGACGCATTAATTTCCTGATTTACAGTATAGGCAATTTGCAGAACTCATTTTGAAAAATGGTATAGGATATCTACCTGCTCTGGCATTATTCAAGGCTTCCTGTAAGATAGTTTGTAGGTTAGCTTGGTCATTGTCACTGACGTTCCCCCTCAGGTATATGACTTGGTTACGGACAGGGTTCTCCACAACGTTGGAAGACGTTGACGGAGTTTGAGTAGATCCGGTACTAGCTGTAGTATGTGATGCAGTTCCGTCTACGATCACTAGGTTCATGTTCTCGAACAGCGGGCCCAGCGTCCCAATGTCCACGCCTTCAAACTGTGTCCACTGCGAGTCAGCTCCTTGGATGGTAACGGTGTAGGTCACTCGAGTGACCGCTTCACCTCTGGAACATGAATAATTACGTAGTATCCACAGACAGAACAAGAACTATTTATGTTAATCATCATCAAATATAATGGAATCGGTAAGAGTACTATACAAACACCAAAAAGGTTGCAAGGTTTAACCCATCATCGAAACCCCGACCATAATGCCTACTTAACAAACGGATGTTACTTAACAGACGGATGTTAATTAGGCACAATGGTCGGTGTTTCGAGGATGGGTTTACCGTTTCAATGCTGGATTAGTCACATTTAGTCCTTCAGGGAATCTCACATCACTTTCAGCATTAAAAAGGTTTCTAATCATTTCGATTTTAAAGCTGCACTTCCAGCTCTGGCTGCATCATAACATTGTTGTCATCTATAGAAGAAAATGTGCACGTACTTCGCGCTGATGATTTTGTTGTCGATGTTCCTGATGGAAACTGTGATGTCCTCAAGTGGTATGCCATGTTTAGTGCCTGGAATACATGATACAGAACATACACTATATAATACGTAGTAAAAAGCACTACCGGTATTGCTAAAGAAATACAGTGAATATGGTTATTTAGAAGCTTAGAAGATTCACGTGATAATCACATGATTATATCATGTGATATAACTCAGTGTACTTACTCCAAGTCTCTCTGAGAGTTTGTTGTATGGCGCTACTCTGTCCGACATCTACAGCTCCAGCGAAATATAGGGTATATATCTCTCTATTTTGCAGTATAGACTCTTCTAGCTTTTGATTGGACAATATGCGAGACACCACTCCTGGGTTGACCGCTGTTGCCTGGACACTGGAGTCGGAGTATGGTGGGCGGTAGAACACTCTGGTCACTGTTTGACTGGGCAGGAAGTGGACATTGGGAATAAGGCATTTTAATAAGCTCATGTAATTACAGAACACAAAATATTCAGAGGATATTACACATTTTCTTATGGAGATTAAAGCAATCGTTTATTATCATCTAATATACATTTTTATTAATATAAACTAATAGAAGTATTCAATTGAAGGTTTTCATGATTGAAGAATTCTAATATACTATCTACATTTCTAGCCGTCCTTGTGGCACAACTACCAATTATATGCCTACTTCTAAAAGTATTTATGATAGCATGTCAACACAATGTACCACAATAATGTGATATTCACGTACAAATCATAAGACTCAATACTCACTTATTTGAATCCACGAATAGCTGGGTGGTGATAGTGGTAGCCTTTGGATCTGAAATGTAGTAATACATTCTATAGTTTATTACAATCAAACGTGTATGGAAAAGTATATAATTTTCTATGATCCGGACCCGAACACGAAATATTTGGCGTACGATTTCATGCTCAAGCTCAACTTTTATAGGGAGATTTGTGAACAAAACTTTGAATTGAGCATGAAATCATACTCCAAAAAAAGTTTCGAAATTCGGGGCCTGGTTACTTTCTGTAAATATTACTTTAATAACGTACATGCTATTACATCGTAAATAAATTAAGCATCAGTGTACGTCTTGCCTGATGGAATCAAACTAGCTCCCAAAGTTAGCAGCTGTTGATGTGTCAGTTGACCTCTGACATCAATAAACGGAACCGGAAGTGACTTGCATCCACCACAGTAGCTAGAGCCACCAATGGTTGGGCCGGTAGTATCAGGGCCGATAACTACTGTGCCATTTAGGACCACGAAGTATTCCAGATTGGTCATGGTAGTCCTGAAATAGGCAACACAGATTGAAGCCAGAACTCTAGAAATGTAGTACGCTCATATTGAAAACAGATGTTGACCAATGTAAAAATGTAACACAGAATGGTCATTACGCTGGTATTCTGTTTTCTAAACAATACAACCTCAAATTCCTGTCAACATACACAAGTAAATCAATGTTATTGACTCAAAACATTTATGACATCTGTCCCCGAGATTAGGACACGTTTTTGAGTACGATTTCATGCTCATCAGCTCAAAGTTTTACTCACAAATTCCCGTATAAAATTTGAGCTTGAGCGTGAAATCGTACTCAAAATGTTTCGCAATCTCAGGGCCGGATTATGTGTTTATTGAATCGTGTACATTAGTATCTGTAGATACAACAAGTAAAGCATACCCCTCTTGTGTGTACTGGATCTGTGGACGGAGGTAGATGATCTCAATCGGCAAGTTTCTCATGTCATTGGATACTGAAAATATTAATCCTTAACATTTGTAGTCGGCCATTGGTATACACAGTCTCGCTATATAGCTTGCATTTATCACCATGATCAACCCACAAGGCCGTATACATATTAAAGTATTATCCATTCTCCAAAAAATTACTCTTCTGAAAGACATGTCAGATGGATAAGCCCAGACTTACCTGAAGGGTCACGACGTAGCCAGTTGGTCCACGCTGTCATGATCTGGTCCTTGACCGCTGCCCCCTGTTCACTGGCCATGTCGACCTCTCCGTTCAGTAGAAGGGTGTGTCGCATGTTGTATGGTAACAAGATGACGCCGTGATACATGGCGCTCAATGAATGGTCTGCGTTGGCCATATTCACGAAGACGGATTGGGGCGGAGGTGCAACTGAACTGGGTTCTTGCGTCGCGCCATCTCTCGTAATTACGTAACGGACGCGCTGAACCGCGATGCTGAAACATATTTTTATAAAACCGTATTATTTTATGTATTCCTACCATATGTCATGACACTTTTAATAAAATATCTCTGTCTGTCTGTTTTCTGTCATATTCCATTCTTGATTCTTGCGTCTCGTCTAATACACTATATATATATATATATATACATATATATGTACTATTGACGTACCTTGCACTAAAACGCATCCTTAATATTTATATGCAAACTATTTACTTGGAGGTCCAGATTGATTCTTGCACTTACCCAAAATCACCTGAGAATTCCTCGGTATGGACAATGTTAGCCCGGAACAAGCACTGACAACCTAAAATAGCAAAACGGACGTAATTGATTCTACTGATGCCAATTTATTTCAGGGTCTCGTTCCAGAGAACGACCGTAGCGCTACTGCTATACGTTAACATTGAGTTACGACTTGTAGCGCTATTATCGTTCTGTGGAACGGGGGCCAGAAAGCGGTATACATGCATTAATATCTAGCAGCATATTGCTTACCTGGATTTGACATCTGCCATGCCTGCTCGATGTCCCGGATGATGGCTTTCCTCCTGTGGTCAGGAATGTCTCCAATCAGGTCCACTGTGTAAGCGAACTCGATATTCCTCAGGACATCTATGGAGCCTATGTACATACGCACACCGTCACGGCGGAATGGCTCCGTACGCTGCAAGCGACCGTTGACCTCCGACGTGAAGACGTTGACCTCTTTCGGTCCCAGACTGGTCACGTGACCTCCGTCAGTTCGGCTGACGTTGAAGCGGTAGCCGGTAACCACGTCGCTACAAGTTATTATTAGCATTATTACTAGTTTTACTAATATTTTACTATTAAGTGTTACTACTACTAATATATTATTATTATTATTAGTAGTAGTAGTAGTAGTGGTGGTAGTTGAAACTCACCCGTTGGGATGCACATAGGTTGTTGATTCTATAACTTCAACATGTAAACAACAAGATGACCCTGGAAGAAATTGATTTAATTGTATTAAATGCAATATTTCATTAAGAAATAATACTAGTATACTAATTCTAAACAGTTAATTACTGACGATAATATTAGCTATTATTTAAAATCAATTTCGACTAAGTTGGAAAAATATTATTTACTATAAAATGTAACTTTTCGATGAATGACAAAAGAACATTACTGCTATTGGGATGAAATTAATAAAAACAGGAAGTAGTCCATTTCTTGTTTCAGGTTGTACATTCAGTGACGGTGATAAATACCCTGCTATAGTTATTAAGCTATTTGGTCTAAGTTCTACATATACTTATATTTTAATTTTCTGATTGATTACTGGTATCATTGCGTAATGCTAATATGAAACTCACCATTCATAGATACATTCAGTGAGGTTTGTAGAATTTCTTGTATAGCTTCCTGGTGTATTCCACTGACATTACCGCGAAGGTAAATTGTTTGTACCGATGATGTGACAAACGTAGGATTCTGGCTTGTCTCCCTTGGCGTAAATGTTGTCGGTCCCATTAGTGTGACGTCACCTGATATCATAACGAGGCCAGCGGATGCTATAAAGCCCGTCAGGGTGACTGGATCAACTCCGGTGAATCGGGTCCAGTGAGAGTCTGCTCTTTGGATATGTACAGTGTACTTTATCTGTGTCACTGTGCCACTGTCGATAAAATAACATCATCAGTTTAAGACATTTCGGTATTATAATGAATCAAATATATTGATCGACTGGCATGTACTAGGTATACACTTATATAGTCACTGTGGTATACATGTATCGGACCTGTCTAATTAGATGTACTATCGTTAGTTGACAAAATAGGGGCGGGTGGTAGTGCAATGGTAGAACGTTCAAATCCAGTCCGGGAGCCCGGAATAAATGTTCGCGAAAGTAACCTTTCTGGCGCGATATTGCTAGGATGCGCTATAGAGTGGCAATGCAATCCGTGGTCTATCGGATCAGCAGGTGCTTGCAGGTTTACTGCAACATTTAGCGCTTCGAATGTTGCGGGTTAACTCTTGCCTCAAATCATGTTATGTGAAATAATCTTGAAAGCGGCTTTTAACCCCAATTTAAAAAACAACCACACACACACACACACACACATTCTACAAACACACACACACATACACACACACACATACACACACACACACCGTATGCCTAGGATAGTATTTATGCACGACACTCGTCTATTATATTTTTTAAAGTATCTCTGATAAATTGCAAATTACAATGTAGCTTACCTCGACGAACTGAAGTAGTTATTATCCATACCAGAGATTGAAACAGAAATGTCCTTTTCTGGGATTTTATGTCTTCCTGCTGAACAAGCGAGAGTTAAAATAAGAGTTATACTAACCAAATAAACTTGATGTACAATGCATTCCCATACAATTTTTAATACCACTTACTAATGTTAAATTTATGTTCATCTAATGGCCGATATATATTATTCGCAGTGGACACTGGTGTAAAAACAAAGATAGCCTCTATTATCGTTTCCTAAAGAATCCATACCATAAGCTTTCACGATAATCTGCTCAATGGCTTTTCTCTGGTTTTCTTCAATGTTCCCGGCAAAGTTCAAGGTGAATAATTTCTGTAGCGGAAGTGACGGTCTGAGCATGTTCAGATTGTTCAGAATCACGTTCATCTTCTGTTCAACGACGTCGGTCGGCTGAACATGAATTCCATGTATATCAGGCAGATAGTACACCCTAGTAACAGGCTGACTGGAAGTGTGAAAATAATGTTGATGAAATCGTGATTGTACTAAAAGAACAGATCTGGGGCCATGTTTCCGAAGTTATCGTATAAGCAACGACATCGTTAAACCTTCGTGGAGGAAAGATTTGATGCTCCAGAAAGAGCAATATTTCCTTCATGAAGGCTTAATGATGTCGTTACGTATACGATATCTTCGGTAACATGGTCCCTTAACATGTATTTCACACAGGCCTAAACACATCGGCATATGAAGTACAAAACAAGAGAAACTATATTACCATATTACCGGTAGGCCTTAAGCCAGCACACCAAAAGTTGGCCAACGGTACCATCGGAGGAGAATAAGGCTCATAGTGATTTGTTAGCAAGGTATACATCCTTAGAGTTGGAAACTGGACTATTATTGTAGTCTTATTTTCTGAAAGGTTTGTCTTAGGGTAGTGTTACAAAAAGGGTGATAACATATACAAATCTACAAGCCCTGCAATGTTATCACGCATTTTCCAACACTAGGGATGCATACCATGCCATAGTTCACTATGAGTTTATTATATTCCCCTCAGATGGTACTAACAAACCCTATAAACGCATGGCATATATGGCTTGACAGTTAAACTGGTCCATGATCGTTTGTAACAATTGATAAATCACATAATTATCTCATCTGCCTTAATTGTATGCTTGCCGTTCTTAGTATATCTTTCATTATGGAGTGAGAGTTTACACATTATAGTGAAAGGCACGATGTTTAGTATACCTGTCTGATGTTTGGAAAAGTTCAGTTTCGGTTATATCTCCATTCATCTCTGGAAAATAAAAATGACATTTCAGTTGCTTCATCAGTCCAGAGATGTTAGAATTCTTGCAATTAGTATGACAGTATATACGCAATACTATACAGTGAATAGAGGCAATGCTAAGGACAAAACTAAATCCTTAGTTCGTCAGTATTAGCTGTAAAATGATCATCAGTACCAGTAATAGCTGTCAAATTTACTCTTGCCATAAAACTGACATCGCCTATTTGTATGAAAGAACTAATCTTGAAATCGGCTCAAAATCCCAATAAGCCATTTCCAACTCCGCGAGAATTCGCTTATTCACTGCGGTATACGTCATAGTGACGGTTGCTAGTCACGTGACACAGGACACGCTAACTCAAATGTTCAGTGTAAACGCATGGCGGAACACGGACATATCGATGTATAATACAGAAGTGCCTTGCAATCAACTCAAACTATATAGGAAGACATGACCAAATATATGTGAATTCCAGTGTCTGGCCACACCAGCCACAGACTTTACTAACGATGAACGATCGTAAGAATTTCGGAGGTTTATTCCCCATTGATATTCATAAATATATAGGTAATGAAATAAAGAAATTTAAAGCATTATTAATGTGCATATACATAAAAATACTTATGAAAATAAACTTTTCTGATAATCCAAGACCAACGCCCCCCACCCCTGGTGACTCGTACAAAGAACCCACCTGTCATTGATGATTTGTATATCAACCTGGAATCGCTCTTGCATTCCCCCCATACGCAACGTTTCACACCTATATAGCTGATCGGAAATAATGCTAAAGAACGTTTAAATCGTCATCTTGTTACTACATCGTGTCCTGTGATCACATGATCAGTCACGAGAATGACTGTTCCACAGTTACGATCAAATGAGACTGGAAATTCACTATTCAAACAACTACAGTAATTAACGTTCGTGGGTACCTGTTGTGTTTAGCATTGCTCCAATAGCTCTCAGCTCTGATAGCGACAGAAAGCCATTGACGTCAAGGTAAGGAACTGGAACGGCATAACATCCGCACTGGATGCTGGCGGGCAAGGTGGCTGTGGTCCGTGGTCCCAGGACGAAGGTGTCGTTGATGACCACCAGGTACTCCAGATGGGTGAGGAGTCGTCTGGAAATGATGAAGGGAAAGGTTGTGTAATTGTGTGACGGTTGGAGAAGAAGGATTTCAATTGCTAGCAGACACCGGGGGGTGTTGTGGTGATGGTTGTGTGGTTGGATGTGCTTAGGGGTAGGTTGGAAGTATGTGTGATTGTGTGATTGTGTGTGTGTGTGTGTGTGTGTGTGTGTGTGTATGCTCCTACACGTGTCTATGCATCTGTGTGTTTATCTATGTATGTGTATGATGGGCCCTGTGTGATGTATGTATGTATGTGTAGGTGTGTGTGTGTATGTATGTGTGTGTGTGTGTGTGTGTATGTGCAGTTGTGTGGCGTGTTCCGGTATGTGTACCTATGTCCATGTTTATGTGACTGTGTATATCTGTGTATATGAATGGTGTACGTATGCGTCTCTCTATCTCTCTCTATTTATCTCTCTCGAAAGAGAGAGAGAGAGAGAGAGAGTGAGAGAGAGAGGGAGAGAGAGAGAGAGAGAGAGAGTAAACTTAATGATATAACTATAGCAAGATAATATTCAATGGTGTGAAGTGAGCCACATCAGATATTATTAATTTTTGACAACATACAATGTCTGTTGAAACATACCCATCCAGTGTATAGAACAGACGAGGCCTCAGCGGTCGAATTTTAATTGTGGCAGCACGAAGTTCAGAAGGAACTGCAATGGACAGGATATGTTGTTTATAACACATCGAGCTGATGTATTATATCATCAGGAATCAGTGTAAGTGAAAACAACGAATACTCATTATATGTTAATAATAATAATAATAATAATAATAATAATATAATACGGTAATAATAAGTATTACGAAGAAGAAGAAGAGCACTAATAATACCAATAGTAGAAGAATAACAATGAACCTGCACAAACGTCATATAAACCTACACTCAGTCCTTGTCAAAGACGTTTCATGGACATTATTTTCATTTTTAAAATTATTTTATATATTTTCGACCAATGTTTCAAAATTATGTGTTTAAATTTGCCACGACATGTCTTTGACAAGTACTACGTATATCCACCCACCCATCGATACTCATAGTACTAAAACCAATGAACATCATGGTGTCTTACCCTTGGGATTGGTGTCTCTCCAGCTCATCCACGCTGTTTGTATTGAAGTTAGAACTGTTTCCCCTTGCACGGAGTTCATGTCCACTACGCTGTCCAGGGTGACGTTGTGACGTTGACTGTACGGGACGATGGACACGCCGTTGTACAGAGAGTTGACGCGGACGTCGTTGCGGAAGAGATCGAGGAGCATCCTCCTCGATGGCTGGGCAACTTTTTTCGGGTCCTGCGTCTCGTCATCACGTGTGATCGTGTAATATAACCGGTTCACAGTCATTCTAGAATTGGAATGGTCATGGTTACGATTTGACTTATCCAAATCATAACGTTATATAGGTATGTGTGTGAATAAACCTGCGGCATGCATGGTCAGAGATTCTATTTAATTGCCAATACTGGCACCCACATGAGATCACATCAGTAGGACAACACTGTTATTCCACTGAAGAGAACATTTTAAAACTTCACTGATTGGTCAAGAATGACACAGTTGCATAGTTATACTGCTGGGGTCCGTTTCATAGAATAGTTGTAGCTACAATTGATTGTAAGTCAAAACTTCAGTGGCTCATGCAACCAGACTTCAATACCCTCTGCGACGTCCAAGCCTCATATTTTGGTTACTTTTATCAACGGATAATATTGATATCAAAGGACACTCAGTGGATTCTCTATGCATGATTCTGGTTATCGCTGCTATTGTCCTAAATACGTACGACATGAACATGTAGACAGTGTCTTACCCATAGTCACCAACGAGAGGCACTGAGTGGAATAATCTTGCTTTAAATATGCAGTTACACCCTGAAACGAAAATATTATACAACTTATTATTAGCTACATACTATTACAACTATCTATGTGTAACATATGGCTACAGTGATATGTGTTTACGATGTAGACACTACCTCCGCGTTGTTCGCATATCCCATCATCTTCGGTTCGTCAGTTTAAGCAAGAGATAGTAATTTCACAGGGGAGAACCGCATGTGGGTAATTGTAGTTACCCACATCCAATGTGGCGGAAGCAACAAATGACCGGTGTGAATTTTCAGGTTTAACGGTTATTTTTACATATCCATTTACCGAAACTTCAAGATGTTGATTACTATACGACGTTGTTTAACTTCGGTGATCAGACGAGAACTGTGGTATGGCCATATACAATAATTAGTAGACAAATATACGTGTGTATAGTTGGCATACAGTTACCCACATCTCAGTTGAAACTGAGTGTTCAGTTACCTGCATCATCGCTTTGCAGTTACCCGCATCACACGCAATTTTCTATGATTGATATCTCATTCCCAACTGTTTGTTTTTCAAAAACTGTACGATTAAAAAATGCACACTTTATATATATCTTGAAGTTTCGGTAAATGGACATATAAAAAAATCACATTGACAAGTACTCTCAATTTGAGCCCTACGCCAACTTGGATGCGAGTAACTGCAGTTACACGCATGCGGTTCTCCCCAGTGAATTTACAGGGAACTCGATACTACGGTTGCTGCAGGATTTGTCTTGCCATAACTGGCACGCCTTGATATGAGCGAACTGATCTTGAAAACAGTCCTAAGCCTTAATTATAAAACAGCGCTAAGCTCTAATTCAAACCGCCAACGAACTCGTTGTTCATAGTTAAAAGGATTCAACATAAACATGGTGTTTTTCTATTTTGTATTTAAAAAGAAAAAGATGGTATCTCGCCTACTTACCTGGATTATTACTGGACCAAGCCTGTTCAATGACATCAATCAGAGCCTGTCTCATCGCGTCAGTAATGCTTCCAATCATCTCTATGGAATACATGGACCCAACATTGGATAGTTCAGATACTGAGCCTAAGTATATGACTACCCCATACTGTCTGAGTATGTCAGTGGTCCCCACATCCTTGTTTACCATTTGGGTAAAGTTCCTGCTTTCTGCCGGCGTTATTGGTGACCCTCTCGTACTGATGATGTTGTACTGATAACCAGTAATAACACTCCTGGCGACGATAATATAAATAAATATAGATACACATGTATACCCTTTATTTAATATATTATTAATTTAAGCAATACGTTATTTAAATGGAAAGTAGTCGCTATAATTAACTGTCATCCACATATTTTGGTTATTTAATTTTGAATACTATTACTAATAGTATCATTGTTAGTGCATAAAGTGATGTACATAGTATGTACTATAAGACGATGTCACTCGTTCAATAACTAAGTATTGACTTACCCGTTTGAATCCAAGAAAGTAACTTTGCTGAGGACTTGCAGATTTAGACAACACTCGGAACCTAAGTAAATAGAATGAATTTCACTATGGAATACTTGTTATTTCTATTATGGAATAATTATCATAATATCATAATAATAATGTGTATTATTATTATGAGTAGTAGTAGTAGTAGTAGTAGTAGTAGTAGTAATAGTAGTAGTAGTAGTAGTAGTAGTAGTAGTAGTAGTAGTAGTAGTAGTAGTAGTAGTAATTGAAAGACACAGTTACCTGTCGTGGTTTTATTCAAGGCGGTTTGTAGTATCTCTTCCACAGAACTGTTCAATAGATCGCTGACATTTCCGCGCAGGTAAAGCACATGCACAAGGGGAGTAACCGTGCTTGAGGATGTAGTAGACACAGTGGAGACCCCTGGTGGTGTAGTCGTGTCCGCTGGTGCATTTGTAACGGCCTCGGTGATGATTACGATGTTTGGATTGGTGAAGTATCTAGATAAAGTACCGGGTTCGAGCCCCTCATATTTGGTCCAGTGTGAGTCGGCACCTTGGATGGTTACTGTGTACCTGACTTGAGTAACAGGGATGTTGCTGGAACATAGTGAACATTATTTGAATTGTAAGAATAATAGCAACTATTTAAAATAATTATTTATAAACCATTTGACACTTTATGTGTCATTCTGTCTTCATGAAAATGATAAGTAAAACAGATCACATTTCAATTCTTCACAAGTATACTAGCATTAAACATTTCAATGAAGATACATTGGTTCTTATATGTCGCAAATGACTAGTTGATTTTAGAGTGCAAATTACCTGGGTGTACTTATGAAGTTACTTCCAATTCTCTGAATCTTCACTGCTATGACACTCTGTGGAATTCCAAACATACTAGCTGAAATGTACAAATAATGCAATACTGTTATGCACCTTGTACCTTTGTACTTCATAGGACCATATTATAAATGTACAGAATGTATAATCCTGAAATAACGAAGACGTGATCATATGCGCGCATAATGTATACAGTGCCACTGTCTGTGAATATTTGGTACCTACCCCAAGCATTGATCACTGTCTGCTCGATGATCGATCTGTAATTTTCGCCAACGTTGCCAACAAGGTTCAACGTAAATGTTTTCTGCCTCGGAAGTGACGGCTGTTGAAGGTTCAGATTGGTTAGAACAGCGTGTAGGAGTCCAGGATCAATGTCTGTAGATGTTACCCCGGGTCCGGAGATGGGAGGCTGGTAATATATTCTGGTGACAGGCTCCCTGGTCACAGGTATTGAATACACATTAGCAATAGACACCGGTATACAACTAAATACGAGAATGTTCAGCTTGTATAGCCCGTGCACCCATGAGATCACGCTGGTAACGTATACTACACTACATAGAATATAAGCTTATTAACGATGGAAATGACCATGGATGGAAATAATAACTAAGAGGGAGAAATGGCCAAACTTACCCATTGGAATTCATATATGCGTCGCTATTTATTTTAAGTCCTTGTAAGCCACCTGAAAATGAAACATGTTTCTAAAATCCAAACATATTGTAATGCCAATATGGCGTTCATATTTACAAATATACATGCAGTCCAATCTGGTGTTGATTCGTATTGATCCGCATCTGTCACTCATGTCGCTGAGTAGGCGGGATGAACTTTGAAGTGAATTGAAAACTTAATGACATAATTAACTCCAACGTTGACCGTCACACAACCCAATCATAGTAATAGTTTATGTCTCTATTTGGCGTGTATCCATACAACTTGCTAATTTACCGTTTTGATCCTTAAAAACCCCAACCCAGTTCAATTTCCCACTACACATGCTTTGTATATGCTCAACTTGACGCAAAACACTCAATTATTTCCAATTTGAATGGATTGGCCTAAGTCATTATAACCTTGCTCGTTAATGATATACCTGCAGGGTTTAACACCGAGGCCAGTGTTTGTAGTTCTCCCATGGTGTATTGCCCTTTGACTTCAACAAATGGAACAGGAATTGCTTTGCAATTACAGAAGAGAGAACTGCCCACAGTCACGTTAGCGTCCTTTGGTCCAACGATCACAGTGTTGTTAAACAAGACAAAATACTCTACGTGTGTTAGTTCTCTCCTGAAAAGAACATAGGATGGGCATCATTTGATAGTGTATACATGAGACGAGCGGAGGATCTGTCTTCGTCAATAGTGTATTTTTCTATTCTAAAATATTAAATCTAGTCATGCATTATTATAGGTTGTTGAACATTTATATAAAACGTTGTTAACTTAAATAAAATTGTTGTTTCAATCTAACTTGATCGAGGATGTGCTATACGTACCCGTCTTGCGTGTAATACAACTGTGGTCTGAGGAAAACAACATTCACCGTAGCTTTGCGAAGGCTTGGTGGCACTGCATTAGAAATACTAACATTAGAACGAAATATGACAATAGAGAGAATTCAAAGATGTGGAGAGATGGGGAAACAGAGATAGAGCGAGAGACAGACAGAGAGAACAAGAAGAGATGCCAAGATAGGGAGCTAGAGAGGTATATAGATAGAGAAAGACAGACAGGCAGACAGAACAATAATAGATAAAAGCTAGAAAGAGGGAGCGAGACAGAGAGGAAGAAAGAGATGGAGGGATACGGTGAGGAAGAAATACAGAGGAGAGAACAAGAGGGGAAGAGAGAGAGAGAGAGAGAGACTTACAGACAGACAGACAGGCAGGCAGGCAGGAAGACAGACAGACAGAGAACGAGATACATGCATGGATCCATAGCAATAAACTGACTAACATACAAATGCTTTTACAGAATAATTCTAGTCAAAGAATACTTCTAAACGTATCCTTTCTTTCAATGTGCACGGTCTATATTTCACAGTACGTCAAGAGACAGACATTGACGTGTACACGTACCACCTCATGCACTAGTCCTCACCTGTAGGGTCGCTGTCCCTCCAGTTCCTCCAGGCAGCCTCCACAACACTTGCGACCTCTGTACCTGCCGCCGTGTTCATGTCCACCACGGAACTCAGAACGAGGCTATGGCGGCGATCGTAAGGGAACAATGAGCTTCCAGTGTAGAATGCGTTGACGCTTGGGTCGGTCCTGACGGCGCTGTAGAAGAGGGATCTGCTAGGTGGCTGCACCAGGTTCGGATCTAGGGTTTGTCCATCCCTTTTGATTGTGTAGTGGATTCGGTTGAGTTTTATGCTGAAATAGTGAGGGAGAGATTAGTCGATGACCTTAAATCGCTGTCTCCTTTCACTGGAACTATTAGTAGACGTTCAGTTTTAATGTCGTAGTATTTAGCGAATACATAGTATTAATAATATATACTAGATAGGCGTAAACGACGAACGGATTTCCACTAACCCATAATCTCCAATATATTCTTCCATGCCAGTTATCTCCGCACTGAATTGACATTTACAACCTTGGAAGAAATATACAAATTAATACTAGGAATCAGGAACGAGCTAAAGAGTGCTCTAGAAGTTATCAAATAAATGAAGTTGAAATGATCCATATTATAATAACAGGTAAAATTAAGCATCAGAAAATGTTCCTTTAGATTATATTTATTGTATTTCTGTATTATTCTGCACAATTAATTCACATGGAGCTTCATATGAATTTACGAAATCTCAAATTACGTGATCTTTATGGTACCTGGGTTGGCATCCAGCCACGCTGCCTCGAGTTTCGACATGATGGCGGATATCCTGGAATTAGGTATGTCACCGATGAAATGGACCGAGTAGCCAACAGTCCCCGCCGTTTGAAGAGTTCCGATAGAAGAGTTATAGATGGACACTCCCCACCGAGTAAATACCACTCTCTGTCTTAGTACACTAGTGACTTCTCTAAGGAACTGCGTATGTTCCTGTTCTGACAACATGACTTGCACACTTCCGTTGGGATGAGTGACGTTGTATTGGTATCCGACTACACTTTCGCTGCAGAAAATGATAATGATATCATAGTAATATTATTGTAGCGTTTTGTGCTTGCATCTTGTGATTGGAGTAATAATAACCTGGTTGTATTATTATTATTATTATTAATAATAATATGTACAACAACTACTACTACTACTAGTAGTAGTAGTAGTAGTAGATGTAGTAGTAGTAGCAGTAGTAGCAGTAGTAGCAGTAGCAGTAGCAGCAACAGCAGTAGCAGCAGCAGCAGTAGTAGGAAGAGTAGTAGTAGTAAAAAGGAGCAGTACGTACCCATTTGAGTCTACATAATTGGTTCTTCCAATTATATGTAGTGAATAACAACAGGATGTTCCTGAAACAGTAGTAGAAACGAGGTGTATTTTATGTAATACTACGAGCATTGTCGAGTACAGAGGTTATTGTAGTACTTGAAATCATCACAAAAATGTTTAACTTACCATTCTTGATTTTATTGAAAGCCGTCTGCATGATAGCCTCGACTTCAGTTTGTTTATCGTCACTGACGTTTCCTGTCAGATACACCGTCTGCACATAATACGTCATAGTTGTAGTGGACAGAGTTGTAGCGGTCACTGTTCTGTCGGTAGTAGGAGTTGTCTCCCCCGACGGCGTAATAATCCCGGACTTTATTACAGTTTCCGTAGATAAAACATATCCCTGCGATGTAAAGAAAGTTCCCAAAGTTCCAAGATCTACACCTTCCAGTCTGGTCCAGTGTGAGTCTGCTCCTTGAATGGTCACGGTGTAGGTCACGTGGGTTACCGGCGTCATGCTGAAATTGAATCGTTTTCTTATCAATCCAACAAGTCAAATACTATGACGCCATTTATAATCATATTATTTCATGTTGGTATGTCATATACTAAGTGTAAAAGGGAACAATTTTGTGTGTCTACATGTGTGTATTTGTGTATGTGTGTGTGTGTGTGTGTGGGGGGGGGGGGGGTTGGGGGTTATGGATGTGTCTGTGGCGTGTGTGTATTGTGGGGAGGGGAGGGTGAGCTGTTTGCGGACGGGTGGCTGCAATGTTAGTCAGTGTACAGAAACAAGTCTCAGAAAGCATACCTTGATGTCCCAATATAATTGGCATCCATGTTGGCAACGCGGACAGACACGATACTTTTTGAAACATTCAGAGTGGATGCTGAATGGGTAAGAATAACAATGAATATTACCATATGAATATTATGTCCATATTTTCCAATATAACGTCAAGTAAAGGTAGGTGTTCGTCCTATATGTAGGCTACTAAACGTTCACCTATATAGACTTATGAGTATGTACAGTCTAGCTAAATAACGTTCTCCTGGTAGTATTTATTTATTTATGTAAAGCTTGTGCGATTTTCATTTAAAAATCAAATTATGAATGTTCATATTGACTTCAAGTCCTTACCCCAACCATCTGCGATCACTTGCTCAATGACTGTCTTCCTTTCGGTGCCAGTGTTGCCTGCTAGGTTCAACGTGAATGTCTTGGAGATCGGAAGTTGCGGTCGCCGCAGGTTAAAATTGGACAATATTGTGGTCAGGTCAAGGTCAGATAGAGAGGTTGACGTCACATCCGTTCCAGAGATAGGAGGACGGTAGTAGACACGTGTTATGAATTCTCTACAAATACAAAATATAATTTGTTTTGAAAGGACGGTCCATGAACACGTAGAGCTTTCCTATAATAGAAAACAATACGTCAATGGATTATATTATATTATTCCATTGTTGTATTCTTGATGTTTTATAACGTATACTATGCTAAGTATTAATCTGCTATAAATGGAAATGTTTATTTATGTATGTATATATAATATTAAAAGCTTACCCTCTTGAGTTCACAAATTCTTCGCTAGTCACAGTCACACCGTTGGGATCTTGAAAAATACACACACAAAAAGATCAGTGAGTATACATGCGTAGCATTTACTATAGGGTGGGTGGACATTGGTTTTAAATTTTAAACAGAAAATAACATAGGAAAATTAGGAAAATGCGGAATTATCACCTGAAGGATTCAGTAAACTTCCGAGTGCAGGAAGCTGCACCTGCGTCAGAGGAGCCTTGATGTCGACATAAGGAACTGGAACCGCTGGACAGTTGGAACAAAAGAGGGGACCTTCTATCGTTGCGTTGGCTGTCTGACTCCCGATGACGATGGTTTCGTTGAGAACCACGAAGTATTCCAGTTGTGTCAGTTCCCCCCTGGGAATAATTAATAATTAATAAAACAAAAAAATAATGATCCATCTTCTTGGGCAGTTTAATGATCCATTGTGTTAAAATATACGAAGTTGATATTTTTGGTATTCCGTTGTATTGTATGTCAGTTCCGGTAAGTTATTATCATATAATTTTGTTTAATCTACGATATGTATGGTACTCATCTACATGGGGTGTATTCAAGGAAGACGTACCCATCTTGTGTGTAGTACAGCTGTGGCCGTAGTGTAATGATATCCACTGGGACCTTGCGCAGTTCTACTGGAACTGAATTTGTTAAAATACGTGGTGTCAATGTGTATTCGACCATTGCATAGATGAATTATATAATAAAGAGCTGGGCGCTTAATATTGAGTTAGATGCTTAGATAACTTTCAGATTTTAAACAAACGGTAGAATCCTTCAAAACTATAACAAGAAAGAATACAAACAATGTCATGTATACGCGTTATAAAATATACTGTTCCTATTATGAGCTAAACGTATCCTCCCTGTGAAGGCGATACATTTCGACATTCAGTGAACAGGATATATTTAACACGCTTATTATGAAGATGTCGGAAACTACAGATTCGCACTGGAAACCATCCTTCTCAAGAGAATATAGCACAATAGAGCGCTCCGTAGCATGAAATAGATCTATACCTGGCCCCCGTTCCACGGAATAATCGTAGTGCTACGAGAGTCTTAACGTCATGTTAAAGTATGAGAGTTGCGACTCTCGTTGCGCTACGATCGTTCTGTGGAACGGGGGCCTGGATATATAGTAATCACTATTTAAATGCATAATGTATCGTATATATCATGCTAAACAGTTAGGAAAGTGACGACTACATGCATATACGATACCTGCAGGGTTTGTGTCCCTCCATCTGATCCACGCCGTTAGCAGGGCGTCTCTGGCGGTCTTGTCATCACCACCGTTTAGCAGTATTCGGTGTCTGAGACTGTACGGGAGCAGTGCTGATCCCACGTAGAAGGAGTTGATTTGGGGGTTGTTCCGAACACTTCCGAAGAAGAACTCTCTGGGTGGAGGCTGGACAAGATTCGGGTTCTGGAGCTGTCCGTCTCTTGTGATGACATAGTACACTCGGGTTACCATGGTTCTGAAACAAAGCAAGGAGTGAGATGCATGGGTGTTCTTGATTCGGAGGGACAAACTGTCATCATATTTACTATAAATAAGCGATGGAATTGCGTTGTTTTAAATGGAAAGATGTGAACAATGAACGTTAATCATTAGAAGAATACACCCCTCAATAGACGGAACTTATATATTCATATAACCTCGTTTCAAGGTCATCTATTGTTCTCGAACAATGGGCCAGATGTTCTTTTATTCTCAAGGTCACGATGACCTCGTTTCAATGTCATTTATTGTTTTCGAACAATAGGCCAGATGTTCCCTTGTTCCCCAAGGACATGTCTAAGGGTAAGCTCTCTCTCCTCTCCAAGCTCGTCATTGAATCTTGGGTTCTAGGATAAACAACACTCTTAAATGTGTTACTGTGATCACGACTCTTACCCATAATCTCCAGAAAATTGCTCTGTTTCTGTTATCCTAACTTGGAATGTGCACCCACAGTCTGAAAAAATATATAGGATTTATAATTTAATGCCTTACATCGTAAGTGCTTATATTATCTACAGTATTAATTAAATGTTAGTAATGTTATATTTCAGTTACTAATATTGCATGTTTTTTTTGGGGGGGACCAGTACAAACTTTTCATAGTTTGGTATCAAATATTGTTTAAAATATTGCCATCAGACAATTTACAAACACGTTCTATTAATTATTCATCAATGGTTTGTCGGCATGAATTATGCATATAAATAAATGCATTCAGTACATACTTGGATTGTATCCTCTCCATGTTTCTGCGATACTGTCAATGATAGCTTGACGGCGTGATTCCGGGATCTCACCCACGAAATGCACGGCATACGTTTGTTCTATGTTCTGTAGTTGATCGATGGAGCCAGTGAACACTGCGATACCCCAGTCTCTGAATGGAACGGTCCGCTCGAGTTCATTGTTCACATCGCTCGTAAAGTTGGATGTTTCTTGTTGTGTCAAGGGATTTGTGCTTCTCCCGTCGGTATGGCTGACGGTGTACCGGTAGCCGATGACGTTGTTGCTAAGAATAAAAATAATGATGATCATAATGGTAAAACTAAGAGACTACTACTAATAATAAATTAATATTGATACCACAACCACTAGTACTACCACTACTACTACTACTACTACTACTACTACTACTACTACTACTACTACTATTACTACTATTAGTAATAATAACAAGAAGAAAAGAAGAAGAAGTAGTAGAACAAGAAGAAGAACAACAACAACAAAAACAACGAAGAAGTAGTGGAATAATGCTTGCAACTTCACATTCCATCAAATTTTTAGAGCAATATGTTCTTTCAATACATTATCAATGACATAAGCACTATAACATTCGCAAGCATATACGCACCCATTTGGATCAATGTAGTTTGTCTTCTCTATGATTTGCACCTTAGCGCAACAGAAGGAACCTGCAATAGTAGAGAACATGTGCACTGTGAGGTTTTGTAGAACTTATCACTTTACATCATGGCATTACGAAACATCCAATTAAATGAAATAGGGGAAATAATAAAACTCGATCTATTACCATTATTTGAGTTGTTCCATGCATTCTGAAGGATTTCCTCCACGGCAGGCTGGTTACTGTCACTGATGTTTCCTCTAAGGTAGATCACCTGCACCAAATAATTGGGGCCACTTGCGGTTGTCTCCCCTGGCGTGCCGGTCATCGCAGTTGCCTCCCGTCCCACAAGGATGAGTGATGGCGACGTGAAGTAGGCGTTAATGGTTCCAGAGTCGACGCCATCGAACCTAGTCCACTGCGAGTCGGCCCCTTGCACCGACACTGAGTACGTCACTTGGGTAAACTGGCCGTTACTGCAAGCATATACAATCATGGTATATTTTACAAATTGATTGCTACTATGTATTGGGATAATGGGTCTATATAACGTAAACCCATTGGGAATTGACTCCACTGATGGTGATTCTGATTGTATGCCTGCATCACTCGCATGATGCAAATTCATGATGTTACCTGTCTACCTATGGTAGGAACTTTTATCTGGCTTCGTTTGATTGAAGAACTTCCAGCCATGTGCGGCATATTTAACATTGGACGTTTTCGTCAAATTTGGATTCAGCTAATTTCATATTGGACGTATTAGTCAAATCTTTTTACGTTTTAGCCAACATATCTTTGGACGTTTTGGCGGTTGTACGTTTTAGTCATACCCAGTGGCAATCACTTGAAAATCCTCAACTTCACAATAATTGTCAAGAGTAAAAACTATCAACAGAAGACTGATTCATAGCATAGCGTTTATATGATAGTGCATGCATGTTGATATCACGGGTGAGATTCTTTGTATCAAGTTGTACCTGTTGGAGAAACTATCGTCCATCTTCTTCACGTTAACCATTATTGAGTTGACAGGAATTCCAAATGTATTCACTGAAAAAGAAACAGAAAATGTCGTTGTAATTCAGACATCACAAGTATCATCATATCTGGCATAATATTATAGACATCGCTCTATAAATAAATAAGTATATCCGCATATTGCTTTCTGTCTTCTGTATAACAATTAACTCTTGTCACTGGACTAGTGGAATACACTTTGTGTTAATTATAGTGAATACTCACCCCACGCACGAGTTATTGTCTGCTCAATTTCTTCCCTACTTCCCTCCCCTACACTTCCGGCAAAGTTCAAGGTGAAGGTCTGGTCAAATGGCAGTGATGGTTGTACGAAGTTCAAGCTGGTCAGTATTCCGTTCAGTTTCTTTGAAGTGACAGCGGTGGATGTAACTCCGCTTCCGGTGATTGTAGGCGTGTAGTACACTCTGGTAATAATCTCTCTGAAACAGGAAAACAAAGTTGACATGTTTATCTAGTGTGGTCTACGGGATATGTTCCCCGAAATTTCAAAATGTGAGTATTATAAAATGTGATTTACTCGCATGAATAAAGATATTGACAGATTTTAGCACCCAGGTTTTAGCACCGGAAATATTGAAATATAAACATAATCAAATACGATTTTCTGGTGTATACAAAACAAAAATTCAATTTTCGCACCCGTTATCCAGTGGGGTTTGGGTGGAATGCTCCCGAAAATTAAAAAGTAGGCATAACAAAGTACAATTTCCTGATATCTATAGCAAACAAAAACCCAACAGAATATTATCTATTGTGGCCTAGGTGATATGCGCCCCAAAAATGTAGGTATCATAAAATGCGATTTCCTGGAATCTTTTATAACGCCGTTTTATCATCGGTAATTATGACCTGTAGGTGTAATGTTAAGCCATCTGCAGAAAGACAACTAAGCTACTTACTAGGGTATGGAGGCGGCTTCCGGAAATTTGGAAATACAGGCATAAAGGGATGCGATTTTCTTTGCATCAACCGATGGTCCTGGACGTTTTTGAATGTAGGCATAACAAATTTGCGTTCATGCAGAAAGAAAATGGTATTGTTTTGCATTGAAGTTGTCTATAATGATATAAACTATAAGTATTCAAAATCTTGTGAGTGGGGTCTGGAGGATTGATCCTGGACATTTTGAAGACTAGGTATATATCCATGCATGCTGTTTCCTGTAACATCTAGAGAGAAATTGTCATTTTTGAGTTGATGCCTTTGAATATTAGAGGTACTGTATATTATTCACTTCTAATTAAACATAAGTGAACAATTAGTATCGTTAATATCCAAAAGTAATGGTAGAATTAATATTTATTTTATTTATTTGCGCTGTTCATTGCGTTGTGGTCTCGCTTTATTATATTTATAAAGCAAACATTTGGCAACATACAAGGGGTCTACGACCCCCTCTCTAGGGCATAGGGGGTCTTCAGAACCCTAAGACGCCCCCCCCACACACACACACACACCTGGATCCGCTGCTCTAAATAGTATTAATTTTCTCCGTCCTGGAGACAACTGAAGATGCTCTAAATAGTAATGACTGTGCTTAATCCAGCAGGGAGAGGGATAAAGATGCATGTGTGAAAATGGTACCTTCGATGCTAATTCTGATCGGTCGTGAACGTCATTTGTTTATGCAACTCACCCATTAGAAGCGATAAATTCTTGACTTGTTGTAGTTAATCCGTTTGGATCTGAAATGAGGTAATCAACCATGGGATATGCATTGTAATCAACAATAGCATTGACATCAAGAATAAAAACATACATGTACAGTCACACTGCACTAATTGTTATCAAATAATTAAGTGCTAGTATCACTATGAAATTAGATTGTCGCAAATTGGCGAAAGTTGCCTCATTAAAGTCAGGGGCGGATAGAGAGAGTGTGCAGGGTGTGTGCACCCCCCTCCAAACAATAGCCCCCCCCCCCCCACACACACACACACCACCCCACTGTTCTCTTATTTTTTCTAACACTACTAAATCGTCAATATACATCATGTTGGTGATAGTACATAACCAAAATCTACTGGTGTTTTGGTCCGTTTTCACGAAAATATAAAGCAAACTCGGCTCTGACACCCGTGTAATTTATGAATTGAAACGAATAAGGGCTCTATTTAAATTAACAGGGTTCTAGTAGGGCAGCGTACGGTGACAGAACCTTCAGGAAAGCAGGCGCTGTCCTATAGAATGCTCTACCATCTGATGCCCCAGCTGAAAACCATCCTCTTAGAAAGAGCATATGACTGGGCACTCTTAGAGCAGGGGCTTTAACTGAATAAGTAGTGCTATATAAATGCATAATTTATTTATGACTTATTATAGTATATTTGATACTAGTATTTGATGGTGAGCTAGAAACGTGCTGTACTGTACCATCAGGATTCAACAATCCCCCAAGTGTCTGTAACCGTAATGAGGTAAGTTGACCTTTGACATCAACGAATGGTACAGGGAGTGCTTGACATCCATTGCAGAACAAGGATGATGTCATAACTGGACTTGCTGTTTGAGGTCCTATAGCAATGGTATTATTTAGTATCACGTAGTACTGCAATTGGGTTAGTCGCTTTCTGTATGGAAAAGAAAAAGGATATGGAATTTAGAAAAAGAAATTGCATTACGTCTATTATGTACACAATGGTGCATCTGTCTTAAACCTATAACTATTATAATTTGTGTCTAGTATATAGATAAATCATAGATGTCCGCTTGCTTTAACCCAATTCCCAAGACATTTGTCTATTCTAGTGTTTGTGACTGAAAATCGATATTACAATAGTTTCTACAGTTATGTGATAAATAGAATCTCACATTCGTGTTCA